>BPLR01001985.1:0-199308 GCA_021605095.1 Caerostris extrusa
TTACGTATTGCTTTTTAAAGTATAATAAAAACAATTTTATAATACATATTAAAATATTAATAAAAAATACAAACGCTACTTGTAACTCAAGTAGCATTTTCATCTGCTTCCAAGAATGTATTGTTGCTTGCGATTTAGAGTGCTTTGATCTGAGGTCATTCATCATTAGAACAGCACAGATGTAACAGATTCAGTATTGCCCAGGAGAGCCATTGTCAGGTTGGCACATTGCATTCATATTTTTGCCACAATAATTTTAAAAGCCACATCTCCAACAGTAACATGTATTTTGAAACCACCTCTTCATTTTCCTCGAACCTAGCAGGACTTTGTGGCCTACGGATTTACTAAGGCCATACTCTGCTTAAAAGTGAAGTTTCAACTTATCCCAACTTGTAGGCAAGTCCCGTACAAACACCCAGGCTATTCCGGTGCTTTTAAATTAATTTTGCATTAATTAAAATATTAAAATACGATTTCTATTTCTGCAAGATGATCATCTTTGCAGAAAATGTTAATAAAAAGTAAATAAAATTTCCGTTTAAAATATATTATACGCCAAATATCCAACATATGCAACTATTAAATTTAAGTTTTCATTATCAACAAAATGTTTTATTATTTCTTTGAATCTCTTGTTATTAAAATTTATTCCAAGTGTTGCTCTATGCAATGTTACGTTTCACTAATTTCCTGACAATATTAATAAGTGACCATTTGTGACCAAGAATTTTAATTGAATTATACCAAATCATTTAATTAAAATTTACTGTTTGATATACTTATAAAATCATATTTTTAACAACAACATTTAATATCGGTGTTAAATGCCGACCATAATAAAAGTATTGATAATCATATCTAAATGTTTGTAAAAAACAGAATTTGAAATAATAATTGTTTTAATACCCGGACTCGTGGCGCAATGGCACCTTGGGCCGCTGGTGAGCGATAGAGGAGCCTCGATGGCGTTTGTGATGTTTAACATCTTGTCTCGTTAGTCCGACTACCTGGTGTGGGAGTTTTCCGGGTTTTCTCTCATAAAATACGCAAATGTGGGGTAGTTTCCTCTAAATTCTCCCGAAAAGCACTGCTTTCCTTTTTCAGCGACACGGAGCCACGTCAGCCTTCTACATACGGGTGCTCCATCCCAACAGAAGCTGCCCCTTTCCTTCCATGAGAATACACGGACTCATGGACTTGGTCTAGATATTTGCTGTGGACCAAATGGGATAAGAAAACAATAGTTTTAATATCAAATTTATTTAGATATTAAAAAATTACGTCTTCAATTTCAGTTCATTATTTATGTCATTATTTATTCATTTCATTATTATTCATTATTTATTTATGCCATTCGTAATTAAATTAAAAGAAGCGCCTTGAAATGCTTGTCAATTTAAAATATTTTATAGAAATCTATCTTTTTTTCCCTATAAGTTATACAGGAAAAATTTTTTATTATTATTTTTATTTATTTATTTATTTTTGCCGTGAAATAACCAGAGATATAACCAATATTATTATTATTAACCAAGATTAATCTCGTTTCATAACAATTTTTTATTTAAAGCTGACCCAAACTCCTAAAACCACAAAAATAAAAACCACAACCACAAATCGTGTCACGCCTAATAATTTGTAATTTGGGTTCTGAAACGTAATTATTTCTTACTTAACTAAATGAAAGTAATATATATATATATATATATATATATATATATATATATATATATATATATATATATATATATATATATATATATATATATATATTAACTATAGTATGTGATAATATTGTATACATCTTTAATGATTGACAAGATTTCTTTATAGTTTTAAATAAGGCTTTTGATTCTAAATGAAAATAATCGTCTCAAGGAGATATGATTCCACCGGCACCATCCATTTCAATAACTCCTATCAGAAATAAGGAGACTCGATCGTGATTATGCCAAATGTGTAAATGTCTCGTATTGGCAATTAATCTGCCTGGTGGAAGTTATCCAGGTTTTCTTCCATACGACACATAATTGGGGTATTTTTTCTCCCGCAAGGCAACAGCCCATTATTTTTCATTTGTTGTTTGTTCATCGTATATATAAATGGAACGCAAGATCCACTGATATGCAACAAAAACAAAAAGTGTGTAAGAAATGTTTGCATGGTTTCTGCTGAGCAAATATTTTATATGAAGTTCCAAATAATTAAGTTATTCATTGCACTAAGCAATTCAATCCTTTCGTTTCCTTTTGTTATTATTATCCTTACATGTTGGCATAATCATAAACTTGCCTAAATATGTTGGCAACAGTTATAAACTTGCCAACATGTTTGCTGTTTGCTTACCAACATGATGGCTGGTTTATGAATCATTTCATACCTAGAATCAATAAATAATTTTTGACATGGTTTGAAAAGTTTTAACACAAGTTCGTAGAAAATTCTTTTCAAAACTCCATCCCTTAAATAATTTTTATTTTAATTTTTAAGAAGTCGAAATATACCAGGTATCATTTGACGAAAGTCTGGATCTTAGAATCTTAGAACAATTTTGAGATGAAAGAAATGGGTCTCAAATCGTAAAAGGTCAAAGTTCACTTTTTACACGAAAAATTTTTTTCCTTTATAAGTCTTAATTGAGCTTAAAAATTAAGACTGCTTTGTATAGAAATTAATAATAATTCAAGAAACGACGAATTCAGTGTATGCATCTTTATTCTTGTTGGTAGATTCCATCAAAAGTTTATAAACTATCTCTTGTAACTATAAACTTATAAAACTATCTGAAATCTATATGTGCTAGTATATTATTCACTATATCGAAGTTGATTGCAAAAAAAAGCATTGAATTAAATATTTTTCTTACTTTTTTTATTAAACTAGAGCCTTATCATATTCAATACTTTAACCATTTTTTTTCAAACCCTGCTGTCTAAATAAAATTACCTATGATATGGCTTTTTATAAAACTGACATATGATGAAGTGGAATGAAGGATCACATGTGACCCGTGGATCTTGTGTTTTTGCGAACTTAGATTTAAGTTGCAGCTGCTAACTGCTAACCTGAATTAAAGTCATACACCGTGAAGAATTCGTCGTAGCTGTAGAAATAAAAGAAAATGCTATAATATACTTTTATAGTTTATGGTAACTAATGTAAATTACATAACTCTTACGTCCTTCATTTAATGTTACCATAAAAGGCAAGATGAATCTTACTAGTTCCAAGAGTATTCTACTAGCATTCTATTGTAGCATTAAATATTTCAATTCAATGCTTTTTTAATTAACAGGAAATTAGAAAATAAGAATATTTGCTAATTAATTACCAGCTGCATCATATCTCCCTCTATATTATTTTATTTTATTATTACTCTAACACAAGAGAGTTTCAACTTCGTTAATTATTAGGAACATTAGATTAGCCATCGGCCATAGCTAAAAACTGATTGAATTGTTAGATAATGCATTAATTAAACCGTTGGAATCTATTTGGATAAGCATATATAAAAATATGTTAAATAATATTTTCAACATGTGTATTAAAAATAGGTTGCTGATTTCTAATTTCGTAAATTAAATCAACTAATTTAATTTAAAATTTATTAATTTCCTTTGTTTTTGATTACGATAAAAATCGATATGAATATTTATTTCGTGTAATGTCACTCATAAATTCAATTATATTTTATTATATTTGCTGTTTTTATTCTATTGTGTATATATATGGGATAAATACATGTAGATAAGTTTGAAGTTTTTGTGCGTGTGTGCTATCCATGTCATATTGCAGCGAGTATGTGTGCGACAAACCGTCTTTTACAAATCTGCGCATGCTTATTTTAGCTTTCCGCTTTTTTTATTATTATTATTATTATTATTATTATTATTATTATTATTATTAATGTAAGGCGTATTTAATATTTAAAGATAAATTCATTATTTGAAAGTGCATGTATTATTTGAAGATGTATTTATTATTTGAAGATGCTTTCATTATTTGAAAATGTGTTTATTATTTCAAGATACATTCATTATCTGATGTATTTATTATTTGAAAAACGCTTTCATTATTTGAAGATGCATTCATTATTTGAAGATGCATTCATCATTTGAAAATGCATTTATTATTTGAAGAGGCATTTATTATCATTATACCTTAAACATTAAGGAAGTAATTTCCTAACTATTTTTGTTTCTCCAAAAAAGCAGATCAAAATTCTGAATTTCAAAGTGAAATAATAACGAAAAATTATAATTAAACATTCAAATAATCCAAAAAATAAAGTGATACTCGAACATATTCAATGGGTTCATTTGATTCATTGGAAAAAAAATTAGATTTTTCCTAAAAGCTTATATAAACAAGATATAAATAAGCAATTTATAAAATCATTAATTTAAAGTTTAAATCATAGTGCATTTATTTCCTTATGCCGACTTTCTTCAATTGACTATTTTATTTTAAACCCGATTTTAAATCTCAAAACTCGATTTCCGTTCTATATAAAGGAAATTTCGTTAATTCTTTCCCAGAGGTCAAAATAAAGAATTTTTTTCTAAAAATAGAAGTGAAACTAATTAAAAATGATGTCAGAAATAAAAGAATGTCATTTCATACAGTACAGCTTTTGTTGTCAATTTCTTATTATTTAAATGCAAAATTTTAAATTTTGCTTCTTATTTATTTATTTATTCGTTTTACATTTCTATAATAAACTTTTTCGTAACCATTTTGACGCTATTTTTAAAAAACAAATCGTTAACTACTAAAAA
This sequence comes from Caerostris extrusa, assembly GCA_021605095.1. Taxonomy (NCBI): domain Eukaryota; kingdom Metazoa; phylum Arthropoda; class Arachnida; order Araneae; family Araneidae; genus Caerostris; species Caerostris extrusa. Next base: position 4,782 of record BPLR01001985.1, read on the forward strand.
GATAATTTTCTTTTACATAAATATTTAATGATTTTTATATATATATATATATATCTTCCATTTTAATTTAATAATTTTAATGTTTCATTTTTTTACGTTCGGCAAAATAAAATTATTTTATTTTTCCTATATTAATAACCAAACAAAGAGAAATATTCTTTTATTACTATGAAAACTTTACTCGTAATTCTTACAGAAACTCAATCTTATAATTTCAAAATTATCTTTCTAATTCATAGGAATTATTATATAATTAATTAAAGCTGCAAAATACAGATGAAAACATGTTTACGTGTTCTATAGAATGGCGGTAATTTTAAATGGGCTAATAGCTGGGTGACTAGCACTCGCCGCAGGTTTCGGATTCGGAGCGGTGTTTGTAATGGTTCGAAATCCACTTTAAACCGTAGATCCCGGTCTAATATAACCGTGGATAGGGTAGGGCTGTCAACCCTACCCTATCCTGTCTCAAAATCTGCCAGCAGATGGCCTTGGCCCACCATGGGGTTGTTGTGTCAATGAAGAAGAAGGTAATTTTAAAAAACGAATTTGGTTTTCTCATGATAAAAAAAAAAAAAAAAAAAAAAAAAAGTCTTTTGGTAAATAAGTAAAATAAATTTAAACATTAAATTGGAAAATAATTTTTTTTTTTTTGTACTATAAATACCAGACCATTTTCTCTGTGATTTCCTTATAGATAAAAAACACACCATAATATCCTGAATAATTACATTATTAATTTATGCAATGCATATCAGCAAAAGACTTTTTGCAGAAATGTCTGAATTTTGAATTGTATTATTTTTAATGAGATATACGATACATATAACCAATCATTAAAAAAATTTCAAAAATAAATTGCTTAAACGGAAGATATATCATTAGAAAACAATTTCTTTCACTATTGTTTCAAAATGTATAGATCTCAATCTTTCCTAGTTTTCTGATAAAAAACATTGCTTGAACACTGAAGTTTTCTGATTTTATTACCCTTTTTCCTTTTTCTTGCAATTTTAGATTTTTCCAACTTTCCAGATGTATATAAATTCCATAGTTGGAAATGTTTAATTGTAACATATGAAACAAGACTTGGCGACTTTCTTAACATCATTCAGGGAGCTTTATTTTGGTAATACATATTGTTTCAATGTGAAAAAAAACTAAAAACCCTTCATGTCTTACTTAGATGACTATGCTTTCTTTATCCTAACACGAGGATCATTCTGATTGATAAACCATCAATCACTTGAGAAGTTTTGGATGTCGAGAGAGCTGTTTTTAGATATTTTATAACTTTAAAAGGTAACAGCTTTCGATGTCAAGAACACGTAACAACCAAACACAAATTATATTTAAACAAAAGGAACACAAAGAGTGTCATTTTCCTTAAGCAAATTGTATAGACAAAGTAAAGTAAAGCTGAACTCGAGCTGCAGTGATAGCACGCATGGTGAACGCGCGTTATATCTTGGGTTCTGCTGTCAACATACATTTTAGTAGTCACTATTTAAAAAAGTTCCATCATGATTGTGAGGGCATAAGTAAGTGTCATATCGGCAATAAGGTTGCCTGATAGAAGTTTTTCGTCATAGAACATGCAAATGCAGGCACTTACTTCGAAAGTCGCTTTATCATTCATCGCCGTTAGTAAACTGCTTGTAGTACACATGAACACGATATTTAAGGATGCATAGAAAATATAGACGTTTATTCATTTTCTAAATGCTTTTAATGCTCACAAAAAGCACACTGTGTAAATAAAAAGTCTGGAAAAATTCGAGGTTCTCACATTCATGTATGTATTTGTGCAATATTTTAAAACAACGTATAACCGTATTCATGAACATTCGATTTCAGATTTTACGAATGAGTAAGAATATTCGTTGCTTACAGTGATTGGTAAGAAGAGTGTTTATAATAGTCTGTAGTGAATCGCAAAAAGATACTGAGCGCTTCACTACACTGTTAATTAACAGTTAAATGTTAGCCTTAATGCAGGATCTCTGTTAGAAAGTTCTAATATTCGCACCCTAATCCCTCTATAGTAGCCATCAAACCACCAACCATTAAAGAGCATGACGTTACTTCGTAGCTCATTATAAATGTTACGATATAGCTATCAAGAGTCCAATCCCAAGTTTGTAGTGGTTATCACATCCGCCTCACACGTGGAAGGTCCCAAGTTCGAGAGATGGTGTGAAAATGTAAATGTTTTTGGGGGCCTGACAGCCGAGTGACTTGTACTCTGACTCTCAGGGCCCCAGATTTCATGTTCGAGTCTACTGATACCATGGATGTTTGTAGGATTCGGAATCCACTTTAAACCGTAGGTCTGGTAAAAACATGATTGTAGGGGCAAACACCCCTCCCCCTCCCATAAAAGAAAACATCTGTCTTCAAATCTGCAAGTAGTCAGACGGCCTTGGCCCACCCTGGAGCAGTTGCGCCAATGAAGAAGCTATTAAGAACCTCTCTGCAACTGTATAGTGAAGACAGAACAATACTTCTAGCAATTATAGGTTTATTAGAAAGTTTATGGAATACGAAAAAGTTTTTTTTTATTAATGATAGTTTGCATTTAATAATAAACAATGATTTAATAAATCCTATGTATTTGTTTGAAAATATAAAAAATACTATTTTTTTACCCCATAATTTATTCCGAATAATATCACTTTCTCAGAAAAGAAAACCGAACAAAAGTACTCAGTTCTTTGTTGTCGCCTTTTCTTAGCTTTTTTACACACTCAGCACACTATACTCATTATTATCGACTGGAACTCACACATTTTCTTTGAAGAATCGCCTCCCATTTTTATTATACAGTGAAATTAACAGAAGTCGGTCATCTTTGGCGAAACAAAACCAAAAAAGCGATAATCACACGCTTCCAAAAAAGAAAAAAGGACTCATTGTGTATTCGCTGACTGCTCCAAATTACGGATTCCTTCCTCCTGTAGTCAAACGTCCAGGGTCACTTACCTAATAACAGAGTTGGAAACCTTTTTTTTTCTCTCTCTCTCCCTTTTTATTCTCTCATAGCCCGAATCGAAATATGCACTTCCGAAATTTATAATCAGTCAGAACAGGATAGAAGGAAAATCCTATCAATCAGCTACCGATCATTGTTATGCAAAGAGATAGTTAGAAAGTATCGTAAATCTCACAGTTGCTGAATTGGGGCTATTACTGATTAGTATTGTTTTCTTGATTAAGACGGTCTTATACGATTGCTTTAGCTAATCTATTTTCGTGGTCAATAGGAATCTGTTAATAGTTTTTCGTATTTTGCGTAAATCGTGCTTTACTTTGCAGGAATTAAAAGGAAATAGTATTAATAACATGGGGAAGTAGGAAGGCTTAAATATTAACTCGTTAATTCTCTGTTCATTTCGTTCAGGGTTTGATTTCATTTCATTTGTTAATCCCTAAGATTTCTATATTTTTTTTATATGTTTAAATGTCATCACATTGGATTTTTCTTAAAATAATTCTTAAATGCTGTTGAAGAAGATAATAAATTATTATTAAATTTTTATCTAAAACAAGAAAAAATATTTAAGATGATAAAATCATAAATATCATAAAAAAAAAAGAGGGAAAGAGCATAAAAATAATAATAATGACTTCGATGAATGGTAGAGTAAGGAATGAGTGATAAAGGCAAAAAGTTTTATTCAAGAAAAAAAGATTTAAACATTTAAATATCTGAAAAATACTTCATTCAAAAATGGTTTTCAAAATAATAAATATACCCTGGAGTTCACTAAATAATAATAAATTTACTGAAATAATGATAAATTTACTAATAAAGGGTCCCATGGAATTTCACTTTGATAAGTCATACAAAAAATAACAATGATACAAAATATAAATTCATTAATGTCTTAGAGGAAAGGTCTTATAAAAATATCAGTCATTTCATAGCTTTATGCAATTAGAACAGTCAGATCTCTACATATATTCAATCTAATATTAATTGTAAGTATCATCATGTAAAAAATAATAGGGTAAATAAAAAATGAAACATTAAATGAATTAAAAGTAATACAATAAATTCAAAATAAGATAAGTAGAAAGACAATAATTAAACAACAACCAGCAAGTACTATTTATTAACAATATTTGGCTTGGTGCTCTACGGTCATGTTTTGCAAAATATGAATTATTAGGCTGGTATCCACAATTTAAAGTGGATTCCGAACCTTTAACAAACATCTATGCCATTGCCAGGATTCGAAATTAAAGCCTATAGTACCACAGACCAGAGCGCTAGGTACTTGTCCACCAGTCCATTCTATTAATAAACATTGAACTCATCACTTCGTTACGTAATTCAAGGAATAAGGTTTATGTTCCATGATAATAGAGAGTTTTTACATACTTTATTTCGACGTCCTCTAGCTTTTTCTCCCTAGCGCGCATGCTCATGGGAAACATTATCACAGATACGCATGCGCAATTTCCCATGAGCATGCGCGCTAGGGAGAAAAAGCTAGCGGACGTCCGAAATACGGTATGCAAAAACTCTCTAATATTAATAATCATAAAAGTTTAATTTATAAAAAGTATTTAGATTTAATAATTTTAGAAATATTTATAATTTTATGAAATCACATTTAAAGGATTTACAGAAAGATATTTATATCAAAAATGTCTTTATTAAAATTTGTTTCTTTCGTAAGTGTTTTGCAAATCAAAACTTTTACTCTCAAAAATTTAACTGTTCGAAAGTAATTTATTTACTGAATTTTTTTTTTTTTTTATATGACCTTGATTAAAAATATACCATTATTTTTCACAGTCACCCTTGTTAGCACGTAAAATCATTACTACAATAGTCGTGCATATCAATTACGTTAAAGTTGTATGTACTATAAAACGTCAATAAATATGTCAATTAAAACGTTAATATAAATAATCCATTTTTAAGGTTAAATTAATAAACCAATAAATAATAATAAGGTTAAAATAATAAATAATGATTAAATTAAATTAAAAACTAATATTTGAAAGAAAGTGGATACAAGTATGTTTTAAGGTTATATTTAACCTTAAATATATTTAAGGTTAAATCGACCCGACTTGTAACTCAGTGGTATCGTAGACCTCTGGTGATCATTAGGGCTGAAGTTCAATTCGCTGGATTCTTTGTTGTAGACATTCTTTCAAAAACGAGGAAACTAGATGGCGTTGTGATGTTCATCATCTTGCCTCGTGAGTCGGATTATCTGGTGTGAGTTTTCCGGTTTTCTCCCATACGTTACGCCGGGTTATTTCTCCCTAACAGTCCTCCCGGAAGGCACTGTCCTCCTTTTTCAGCGACACGAAGACCTCTACCTACGGGTGTACCATCACAACAGAAGCTGCCCCCTTTCTCTCCATCCACGAGTAGACTACTCATGGGGTGTCCTTCCCGTGCTGCAGGACACTAAGGATTAGTCACAACAACAAGGATAATTTTGTCTTACTGAAGGAGACAAATATTTTCCAATGATTTTTTTTTAGTAGCAGTTTTCGAAAATTGTTTAAATAATGTATTCATTTTCACATAAACACATATATTTGTCAGGCAATTTCTTGATGCAGAGCAAGATATTTCAATAGATCGTTACATATATTTAAAGCTGAAAAAATAATAAATAGGTGAAATAAAGCTACAGAGAAATGCTATTTTACATCTTAGAACCTCATAAGGAAATTTCTAAATTCTTGCAAACATCTTAAAAAACGAAATAATGACAAGTCATATTATATTGTATTTCGCGATAACGCTACTCTCTTTTATTTTAATTACAGTGAATTGTTTCTCAAAGATTTAAAAATTCAATCTCAATGTTTTCGAATATTTAATCAGACAGTTTGATCCCTTTTAATTATTATTTCTTCATAACGATGATAAAAAATTTCCCTGTAGAAAAGGAAGTACAGCTGTTATATAATAAATATTCTTTTAATAGATTTTATATTCTAAGAGAAAGTTTTATGACAGAAGCGGAAATAACTTTGCTGATATTAAATATCCTATTAATATTCCTGTGATGTAATTTAAATTAAAAACGAAAATTTTATTGATGCAAATTAAAATTATATATAAACTACAAAAGTAACCTAGTTACAGTTATATTTTTAATGCAAAGAGAAAACTAATATTTTAAAAAAAGTAGATACAAGTATATATTTTCTCCAAGAAACTTTTAATATATTGCTGTTTTTGAATGCTGGACAATTTTGGCTTTTGTTACCTCTAGAATGACATATATGAAGAAGATTCAGGATTGCTCTGAATACTCAGTATCAGTATTTAGTACTGAAACGGTATTTTGACACCAGTTGTTTTTTTTTTTTTAAGAATACTCCCAGCTATGGTATTTGGAGGGGTTTTGTTCGAAATTTCCTCCCACCTTTCACCTCGAACCCACCAAAATGACTTTCCTACCTTGAGATTTATCATGCCGACCCCCGGTATAGACAAGGAAACAAACTCAGCTCCTTTTTTATAAACCCAAGACGCTATCTATCGGGCAACTCCAGTTCTTATATGTTTTAATATCAATAGTAAAATAATGCAATATAAAAGGAATCAAACCTTTTGTGAGTTGAATACCTGACTCATAAAAAAAAATCCTTCTAAGTTCATTTTATTTTAAGTTTCTATGAAAGTAAATGGTGAATTTCCACATGATTTCTATAGATCATGGAATCATTTTATGATTCCCATCCGGCAACTACAGCCCTTATAAATTTTAATATCAATAGTAAAATAAACGTAATATAAAAGGAATCAAAATGTTGTGAGTTGAATACCTGAGTGATAAAGGAAATCCTTTTTATTTTAGTTTTTAAGTTTCCATAAAAGTAAACTGTGAATTTCCACATGATTTCTATAGAAAAACTGTTTACATTATCTTTTTTTACGTATTGGTTAATATTTAGTATGAAAATATAAGATATATTATTATTATTTTTTTTTAAAAGAAACTATATTTCTAAACATCTCTGTTTATTAAAATAATTAATATTTTCATTAGCCGCGCTCTAACCACAAGTATAAAATCTTTTTTAAGTAATTTATTAAAATAATAATTTTTGTTGTATAGAAATTATCTATTAAAAAATAGAATTTTTAATTCAATCAAAAAGAAAACTACCGTACAAATTAAATGATCATGATGATCATATTAAAACATTTTAGCATTATAATTACTTCTGACATCCACGAACATATTTACCATTAACATCCACTAACCACTAACATCAACTATATCCATTAACATCCACTAATATATTTTATATGAAAATAAGTTTTTCTTCTTCTTTCAAATAGCATTCATTGTCTTTTTTTTTTATTATTTTATTTTTATTTTATTTTATTTTTTATTTTTTCTGGTAAACATTGTAAATTTTGATGGAATGAATTAAAAAAAGATTTAAATTAAAGTTAATGAAAATTAAAATATTTAGAGGGAAATTAAATATATAAAAATAGGAATCCAAGATAATTAATTTAAATACATTCTAAATTTAAAATTTAACAAATTTCATGTCTCTAAGCAGTTTAGCCTTGGTATTGTTATAAATTGTGGATTTTGTTTAAAACAGTTATAATTTTTATTTATTTAAAAAAATTATTACAATTTTTACTTATTCAAAAACAATTATGTGTTTTTATATATAAGATAAAGATATCATGGTATCACAGAAAAATTAATGTCCAGCTTTTTAGTATTGCAATTTTGTAAACACGTACACAACTGTTAAACAATAATTTATATTTATCTATTAAAATATCAAACTGAACTTTTTACTGAACTGATTTCAAAGTTTACTTTTAAACTTTCATTTAATCGCTCGATGTGTTTGAGAATAGGAAGCTCCAAATAGGAAGTTACTTTATAGTTATCTTGTATATATTAACAAATAAAATATGTTACAAAAATCTCTTTTGAATAATGACTTTACTACGTGCTTGCAATAATTTGAATAAGTAAAGATAACAATCCGTTAATTAGTCATAGCCAATGAAAGACACACAACATGCCCTATAAAAGACTTATTGAAATATTGCCTCTCTCTCTCTCTCTCAACAAGCAAAAGTAAAGAAAGCAATTACGCATCCATTCGATTTAGAATTTATAATAGTTTAAAGTGACAACTTGTTGGACATAGGATTATAAAGTATTCAACACGGCTAATAAATGAATAGGATGTCTACTAACAGGAAAGATCCTCTCTTCTAAAGGAAAAAAATGTTTTACTTTGTGACCTTATTAAAAAAATAAAGCCACCTCAGACTTTAGAATTCTGTTGACATGTTATTTTTTGGCGGGAAATTCGGGTACAAAGGAAGTCTTCAACATAAGAAGATACAAAGTTTTAGGACATTTCTGACAAGAATAACAATCAAAAACGTGGGTCTTTTATATGAAAGTTTAACAAGGATCTACTTAACTTGAATTTATAGGCAAAAGAAACAACAAGGATCTATCGAAAATAATCCTAAAAATAATTTAAACCTGTAATTTATATGATTCTTTGTGGCAGTATTTTGTTGTTCACTTGTCGAAGGATATTTTATCTGTGACACGTTTCAGTCGAACCTTCTTTTTTAGGTTACCTTCATTTCCTTCTCAGAATAACTGCTTCATTCTTATGACATGTGAATTTAATTAAAATTTTATTGAAAGCTTATAATTAAATTTTATCCTTTAATTGGCTATCGAAACATATCGATTATCAGTCTTATCACATGAGACCAGACATGCTATGTACTTATTTTTTTTTTTTTTTTTTTTTTTTTTGCAAATTTTAATTATTGATAAAGATTTTGATAAATTAATAATGGGGCATCAGTCTTAATTAACGGGCCCTAATCTTAATTCATGGGATAAATTAGTTAAGTGGGACCTGATGTCCGACTGATTAGCGCTCTGGCGTTCGGTGCCACAAGCTTCGGATAGAGTCCCGGCTGTGCCATGGATTTTTGTAGTGGTTCGGAATCCACTTTAAACAGTAGGTCCCGGTCTAATATGAGCATTGGAGGTAGGATTGACAATCCTACCCCGTAAAAAAGTAAACATCTCATCTTTCGGAATCTGCCAGTAGCCAGACGGATTCGGCCCACCAGTAGTCCTTTTTACTGAGTAGAATTTTCATCCCTACGCTCAACAGCCATATTAGACCGGAATTTGCGGTTTTAAACTGGATTCTGAACCACTACAAGCATCCATGGCATAGCAGAGACTCGAACCCGAAGCATGTGGTACCGAGCGCCAATGTGCAAGTCACTCGGCCATCAGGGCCCTAATACACTCATGTCCATAAATTAAGGATAATTCAGAATCACACAGAAATTGAACTCTAAAATAAAAATTTCACCTGTAGAATTATCACACACATCTTGAAGAAGAATATGCAAATTACAGGAATCCACCAGATGGCGCGGATAGTACGTCACAATGACGAGTGTAAGAGAGGGGTATATAAGGAATGGTGGCAAAGAAGTAAAATTGTTCACAAGCGCTTTAAAAAGCCTTTCAGTGCAATAACCGCATAGTTATGGCACAAAGGAAGCATTTGGATGATTTTTAAGTGGTAGAATTATCGGACGACTGGAATGTGGACGTACCCAGCTGGAAGTATCCGAGGAATTTGGAATCGCCCAGACTGTCATCTCCAGGCTTTGGCAACGATTCCAAGATGATGGTAATGTGAGTAGATGTTACAGCACAGGTCGCCCCCGAGTTACAACGCCGAATGAGGACCGGTATTTAGCAGTTAAAAAAAAAAACGGCCAAAAGAAACAGACAGAGCACAGCATCAGCACAGCTTCAGCTACCTGTACGACAATTTCAAGGCAGACCGTGTACAGACGCTTAGGGCACATTGGTCTATATGCTCGTAGGCCTGTCAGATGTGTTCCACTCACCGCAACTCACTATCGTCTGCGATTAACCTGGAATAGAGAGCACGCATTGTGGACACCGCAACAGTGGTCTTGTGTGATGTTTTCCGACGAGTCCAGGTTTAGTTTGCTGTCTGATTCTCGCCGGACTTTCATATGGAGAGCGCCAGGTACCAGTTACCACCAAGAGAACACCATTGAACGACGTCGTTACGGTGGTGCAGGATGACTCATTTGGGGAGGAATTATTCTTGGTTCCAGAACTGACCTGCATGTTCAGAGTGTAACGATGACAGGCAACGTCTATCGGGATGTCATTCTGGAACAACATGTACGTTTGTTTCGGGGCGCCATGGGTGCTGAATTTCTGTTTATGGATGACAACGCCCGTCCTCACCGTGCAAACATTGTAGACGAATGCCTTCAATTGGAGGATATCACCCGTATGGATTGGCCAGCATACTCACCGGACTTGAATCCAATAGAGCATGTGGGGATATGCTTGGCCGACGAATTGCAGCTAGTCAACCCCCTCCCACCTTTCAACCGGAACTTCGGAGGGCATTGCTTGATGTGTGGTGTAATATTCCCCAAGATCAGATTGATAATTTGATACTCAGCATGCCTAGGCGTTGTAAGGCCTGTATTGCACCGTCCGGGAGACATACTCCATATTAACCATCATACTAACCATGTTATACTGTATTTTGTAAATAGGTTCTTTTTTGAAATTTGCTCCAAGGAGTAAAAATCGCAATTTTTATTAATTATGTCAGACATATAGCATCTTTTTTGCTCTTTACCTTTTGTTTAATAAATAGACTTTACAAATAAGTCAAATTTGTTTTGCTTCTGTCTCTTTCTTTGCCTGAACTTCATTATCCTTAATTTATGGACATGAGTGTTTTTCATAACTATGCTTTAATAACAATTTTGCCGAAATACTTTTTTTTTTCCCCTTCATGTGCTAAAGTTTCTAAAAATATAAAAATTTACTAGCAAGTGATTTTTTTGTCTTGAAAATTAATCAAATCAAATAATATCTTAACATTATATATACTTTTTTATTTAAAGTTTATGTAAAACTTTATTATTATTATTATAACTTAATAAGTTATGCATCATCAATATCCTCGAATGATAAGGAAAACCAATAACAAAAAACCATAAATAGTTCATAAAATATGCAATTTAAATTTCTTTATTTTTAAACTATTTAGTATAAACATTAAGTTTTCTTTAAGGAATAGATAATTTTAATAACGTACAATTAACTAAAAATAAACTTAAAAATTAATATCCTTCTAAAGAATAGTGTGATCTTGTTCTTTCAAAATAATGATATAAAATATTTAAAGACGTCATCTGATTAAGGCCAAAAAGAATTACATTTCATCTCTTTTTATATTGTTTCAAAATATCTACTTTAAGATATACATCAGATTATACACTTTTTTATTTTGTACTTTTGGAAACAATACTTAAAACTCAAAAGTTACGCTAATTCTTACGCTCATACAATATCACAGCACATTTTAGAATATACTGCTTTGCAAACAATGGCTTCATGGTACTAATTCGCTAACATACTATTTACATATCAATGGGCTATTTTCTAATTCACATAAAGGAAACGAAAGTTGAATCATATTGTCTGCTTTTAATACTTAAAAATAAATTTTTAGTAGAATAAAAAATGATGACTATAATTCATTTTAAGCTATGAAGAAAGATTTCATTGTTAAAATGTGACAACACATTGAAATATTACGTTTTAGATAATAGCATTATGAAATGTGTCTTTTGCTAAGACCATAATTTTACTTCGAGTATTTTTTTTTTTTTTACTATATCTTTGTTGGCACTGTATTAATATTAATATGTTACATTATGGTTATTAATGATATTATATCTTATATTTTTTTATTTTAATATATCTTTGTTGGCACTGTATTAATGATAATACGTTACATTTTGTTATTAACATAATACCATTAATAACAAAATGTAACGTATTATCATTAATACAGTTTTTTACATTTTGTACAGTAAATTTTTTTATTTTAATATTATTAATTAATTATTTAATTAATATTATTAATTAATATTATTTAATTTTTTTATTTAATATTTATTTAATATTATTTAATATTTATTTGTTGGCACTATATTAATAGTAATATGCTACATTGTGATAATATGTTACATTATGGTTATTAATAGTATTATATTACATTTTTTTATTCTAATATATCTTTGTTAGCACTATATGAATGGTAATATGTTACATTAGGAAAATGTTTTCAATTGTATGTTACGAAAATTTGTTTTAAAAAATGTGTCATATACAAATATTATTTATACTCTTCAAAAAGAATTTATTTAATTTAAAAATTGAATTTAAAAAAATATTTTTCTTTTAGCAAAAAGAAAATGTGAGTTATCTTGGAAAATATTTAATCCTCTTGTCACATCAATTCATCATTTTGATTGATGGTTGTGCGAAATGGCACCCAGTTAATGGAAAAGTGCTGAAAAATTCTTGCATAGCAAATAGGATCTTTTAATATTCATATTTTTAATTCTGTAGAAAGATTAAGATTTAATAATAATATAATATTTAATAAAATAATATATAAGATAAGATTTTTTTCTAAATATTTTATATTAAATTAATCTTTTTTTCCAAAGCATTCCTTAAAATGTCTCTTGACCACGCTAAATTGTTCAAATATTTAATTTCAAATACCACAACTTTTGTGTCTCAATGTTATGTCTTAGGATGGTCAAAAGGTGAAAATAATGTTTTTCGAGAGTACTGTCTCTCACTTATGTGTCGTATTTTAGAAATATCTATAAATCTTGAACCCTGGAGTCCAATTATCAATACAAGACACTCTGTCACCGAATTGGTTCATATTTCTAAGCATAGATTATATCATGGAACACAGAATGGAACCAACGGTCTCTTTCATCTAACTAAAGAGTATACATAATGAATGGCCATAGATGTAAATTATAATTAAAATTAAATTATTATGATTAAATAAGAAAGATGACAGTACGTTTTTGTCTGTTGTTTTTTGCAAATAGCTTCTTGTAATTTTTGTAAGAAATTTAATAATATTTAGTCCTTCCATTTTATGGATTTTGCTTTAATAATAATATCTATCATCATCATCACCATTAGTGCTACAGTCTTTAAAGGACTCTTCTCTTTTTTTTTTTGCCATTCCACACGACTAGTTACCCTTTTGTTTTCAGTTAGTAACATTGAGTGTTTTCAAGTCCTCCTCGACTTGATCTCACCATCTAATATTTAGTCCAACTTGCCATATTTAAACCACATGTCCTTTTTCCGATTCCAGGTCGTCTCAGTTGGCAGTCCGGTTATTTTCACTCAAACACTTCGCAACAAAGTCTTTTTTACAGGACAGGGATGTTAACCCTGGACCCAATCTGGAGGACCAGGCCTCCAAATTTATAAACCCCCTGCAGACAGGGGTGTCCAGCTATAACCTGAGACACGATGTACTTAGTTGCCTTTTACGACATGCGTGAGCTACATTAGAGTATTCTTTCACACACAGTCACCACACAGGTGAACATCTATTATAGGTTTTTTTTTTTTCTGATATTTTTTTTTCTTGCACTGGCGAAATTATTTTATGATATCATATTTACACATAAAAAAATGAATAATCAGCATGCAAAGAAATTGTTTGCACTAACAAATAATTTATCCGTTAATAAAAACTTGATAATATATGATTTATAATTAACAAAACCTTTTTATAGTTAACAAAAACGTACAATGCAACTTATTGTGTTAAAATGAAAAAAATATTCTACTGATTATTATTTTTTTAAATATTCATATGTTGATAAGTCACGTTTCATTAGATTAAGGAATAGTTTTATCATTCTGTTGCAAATCTTAGATTTTTTTTTTTTTAATCCTAACAATTACCATGGAAATCCTCCATATAGTAAATTCGTTAATGATTTTAATGAAGCATTTTATAGTTTCCTTTAGTCCAGGAAGTCGTTGAGAATCATGGACGTCTACGAAAAAAAATTGCAATACAGAGTATTAAACTATTGATTACATGGATGACTTTGCTAAAATCTCTGATAGAACTAATAACTTAATGCTTACTTGTATCATCTCTTGACTAGAAATAAGCTCGTCAAATTTATAAAACACAAAAATATATATATATCTTCCTGCTGTGGTACGAATATCAAACCGAGCTTCCTGTACAAAATGAGCGGCGTTCCGCTGTGCGAATTTGGACAAAAATGAAGCTAACTGTGCGATTAGTATTTTTAGGATAGGTGAAAACACTCATCATCCGTTGCTTTTATTTCGGATTTCAATTATTCTTTGAGCGGTGAGAGGAAAATGAGTAGCGAGGAAGTTGTTTCCCACCTTTCGCATTGGGTTTGTGGACAAATTAAGTTTTTACTAGTGTGAATGTGTAAGTTTGGAAATAATAGAATGGTTCAGAAGCGATTTTTTTGTGGTTGGTTTTGTAGGTGTCACTTATTTTGGTACGATTGTAAAAGTTTAATGGAATTATTTTTCCTTGTAATTATTTTTTAAAAATAAGCTTGATGACAAAGAATGCAAAAAAAGCATTTAGCATCTCTTGAAAATTAGTTATTTTTAAGTGTAGCAATATGCCTTGTAATTGTGGCATTTTGTATTATTTAAATTCGTGGTGTTATTATTTAGAAAGGCATGCATAAATGAATGATATTTAAATTGAATTTTTTTTAAAAAATATAAGTTATGCGTTTTTATTAGACGGGATTTTTCCTTTCCATATTTACTATATAATAGGCTAGACAAGATATACTTGTACAATACTTCCATAATTTTTTTAGGTTATGTCCTAAATTCTTACATGCTTCACATGCAAATGCAAACTTCAAAATATCATTGTATAAATTAATATGAATATTTTAAAAAGAAACGGTAAATTTAATTAGTTTTATTATCACAAATTATAAAAAAATTAAGTATCCATACATCTTTTATAAATGAAAAACTATGTTGCTAGATATCTATTAAATTTCTTATTTAATCCATTTTAAATTTCAATTGATGACCTACAAAGGGTGTTTACACATTTTTAAAGCTCAAATGCCCATTAATCTATAGGAGACACGTAGGAGTACTTGGGTGGGATGTATTTAAGTGGAATAGACTCAATTCCTGTTTCAGTTCTTATTTTTATTTTTTTCAAATATAGAGCAGTAGATTTTGAGATATAACTTCCAACCTTATCCTGATGGAATTTGACTCGGTGAAGATTCTTTGGATAAAATGTCTTCTTTGAATATCTTCTGAATGTCTTTGAAAAATTTTAAGTGTTAAAACATATTTCTGATAGCAACCCGAGTTAATTTTGACATTTTTTTCTACATTTCTTATTCTAAGTTTTCCGATATACCAAACATCAATAATAATTATAAAAACTGTAGTAAAATTCAAAACTTCCCTTGATTCTCTGAACCACCATTTTAAGTCTTTTCGGTAGTAAATTGATATTTTTGAATTGTGATCAGATAAATATATCCAAGCTTAATCAATTGTAACTATATGCAAGTGCTTCATGAAGAACTCCTAACTTTGAAAATAAATACCTCTGAAATGGTGATGGAAGCATGAAATCAGTGGTATGTTTATTAAAAAAAAAACCGTAAAAAAAAGTGGTTGTATTTCCAATTTTTTTTTCCATTTGTTCCATTGTTTACTTGTCATATAATATTTATATGACAATCTGCATATAGTCTTATATTGAGAAACATGTTTTAGCAGGTGAACATCATGGTGTTTTTCATACAGCGATCTAATAGGGTCTACAACTACCACATCATACAACTACCACATCATACTACTGCACATCATACAACTACTACATCTTACTACTACACATCATACAGTAATCTACATATAGTCTTATGTTGAGAAACATGATTTAGTCGGAGAACATCATGGGGTTTTTCATACAGCAATCTACATATACAGCTCTACATCATACTACTACACATCATACAACAATCTACATATAATTTTCAGATGAGAAACGTGTTTTAGCAGGGGAACATAATGGGTTTTTTAATTCTATTTAGCTTTTACATTAAATTTTATTTTTTTTTACTGTTACTTTAATGTTTAAATATCTTATGTCAGTTCTTTAGGGGGGGCTTTTGAAACATGAGATGTGACTTTAGATATACTAAGAGGAGTACGTACCGTTACTGAATTTGCGTTTTGTACCTTTTTCATAGTCAAATGTAACCTTCGATGTTTCTTTAATTTTCACTAATCATATCACTTATTTTAGGTGTAGAAATATTAAAGCCATGCTTTCACATATTTTGTTAATAATCGAATAAGAGTATTTCTCTTCATAAAGTTCAATAGCCTCCGATCGTCTATTTTCCAGTGGTATTTTAAAGCAAAAAATAGTTTTAATAATGCAGACAATAATTAAATTCTATTTCGAATCTATGACATTGTGAATTTTTTTTCATTTCATTTTAATTTAACAAGAAAGTCAAAATCATAACAAAAATTTCAACGCCCTCTATATAAATATATCAAATTATTTGAGCTAAAGATTTAATTCACTACAAATACTAAATATTTCAAAATTAAAAAATAAATTCATGTAAAAATACTGTTTCTCTATAATTTCCATTCATTGTGTAAACTTTATAATTATTTTTAATGTATAAAGATATAAAACTCAAATACGAGGAATTTCGCAAAGACATTCATATATCTCAAAGCTTCTTTTGTCCGATTATCACAAAATATATTTGTAATAACACTCATTTTGCTTTTCCTGCATTTCCGATCTATAAATAAAAATTCGTTTACCGTACTTTAGTCCATACTTATTCCATTAAAATGTCAATAAAATGAAAAAATAAGTAGATTCACGTTATTTCCTTTTAACAAAATCCAATCGGCTTTCGATTACAATTCGTAGTCGCTTCCGTGCTGTTAAAAAAAGTCTGTAGGATAGATAACACGTGGAATAAATAAATGTTATAAAATTCAAAGATTTTGAGTTGGAGGTGAGTTTAGCTTCGGGGGAAGGCTTCGTTTTTTTAAGTAGGTATGAATTGCAGTTGAAAGATTCGTCGATTTGTTCCTCTGCGATTCCATCCATCTTTTTCGCCGAAATCTCTGCTTCTTTTCTGCATTTATAACATACGCAGAAGGCTTCGAATCTTCGTTTTTTTAATGTTTTAATTATGCGTGTCTGCGTCTTCATTATGCTGTCCTCCATTCTGATCCCTGCAGTCCATTTTTCTTGATCGTAGTCCTTCAAGTTTCCTTCATTGCAGCTGCAGCATGATGGTCAAATGGCTTGCGCTCTGGTCTTTGATTTCACAGGCTTCAGTTTCAAATTTTGGCCATGGCATGGATGATAGTGGTTCGGAATCCACGTTAAACTGTAGATCCCGATCTAATTAGACCTGAAGTATGCACAAAATTACCTTAAGGCGGCAAATTACGGGCATGATGGCCGAGTGACTAGCTCTCAATTCCACAGATTTACAGTTTGGGAATGATGTGGGTGAGAAGTCTGATTGGACCGGTCATATGAGACCGGGTCTTACGGTTTAAAGTGGATTCCGAACCACTACAAACTTCCATGGCACCGCCGGGACTCGAACACGAAACCTGTGGTACCGAACGCCAGAGTGCTAGCCACTCGACCATCATGCCTCCATTCAGGTCTAATATGACTGTAGAGCGTTGGAGGTAGCACTGACAACCCTACACCGTAAAAATAAAAACATCTGTCTCAAAATCTGCCGGTACGCATGCGGCCTTGGGTCGTTGCACCAATGAAGATAAAAGTTATTCAGTTAAGTCAAATAATAATCAGTTTTACAAGTCAGTTACATCATTATAATATAATTAGCTAATTTCATAAAAAATTTGATACAAAAGCCTTTTGTTTTGTTAAGTTTTCTGCTTGGTTTTTATATAATTAACAATATTATATTAAAATCAAAATGAAAAAAATTTTAATTTATAAAAAATAATTAATAATTAATAAAATTTTAGTTTAATTTTTTTTTATTCTTACTCAAAATCACAAAAAACAAAATTCAGATTTATATCAATCATTATAAATTCAAAATTGATTCAGACATATAATATGTCTGCGTTATGCGTTCTTTTTATTTTAGAAGTAGGTATCTTCCTGGGAAAATGACTCAATTTTCACTAGATCCATCCTATATATAGTATCTTCCCTATCCAAGTTATGCAGTAAAACATTTCGTGATCAATTAGTTAAACAGTAAAATATATTTTACGACATCATTTTAGCATTTATAATTTAATTTAAAAGAAAGTATCCGTTACACGTATTCCCGCACGAAAATATCAAACATGCCGTTGAACTTGATAAGATCGCTGCTACCATCTTGAATTCACTTTTATTTCCTAAATGGTAGCTACTTTGGAATGTAATTTTATCTAATTAGTATTCCATAATGTCCCTATTCTTTATAAAAAAACAAATAGGATCCTATCGAAATAATAAACGACCTAATTAAGTTTTTCCAGTTTGAATGCTTTTATTGCCTCACAGATAGCCAAGTAGAATAAAATTCTCCAACAGATCGCCTTCAAACGATCTAGACAGGGTTAACAATCTTTTAATGACTTCCACTACTAAATGAAGAAAGCAGGTGTCTCCGATAAGCAAGGCCAACCACGTTCGAGCAATGAGAACTCATGATCTTTACCCAGTGGTCCAGCTAAACTCATTTTTTTTTTTCTTCTCAAAGATCAGGATAAATAAAGAAATATATAGGTTTGAAATTGTAAATACACTTTTCGAATTTTAAAAGAATACACCTCTTTTTAAAAATACAGTTTGCATTTATTTATACAATATTATAAACATTGACATAAATTAACAAGCATGGGTAAAACGATTACATAAAGTTACTTGACTTTGACCTAGAAAAGTAAAGTAACAAGGTCATTCATAGGGACTTGAGGATGTACTTTTTTTTAAAAAATCATTTCAACACACACAAATAATAGGTTAATAAAAACAAATGTAGTATCTCGACATTTTCCAAATGAATTTGGATTCTCCAATGCAAAATGAAACACTATTCTATTTAAAGCATATTTAAACGTATATATTAAAAGGGTAGGCAATTATCCCTAATTGAAAACAGATAAAATTAAACAAATATCTACAAAAATAGAATTGAATAATTAATTTTAATAACGGATCTTTAAAGCAAACTTCTTCCGTGTATATTATTTATCATAATCAAATATTATTGCATTTTATTTTCAAAAATAATTAATGTTTGTGAAGGTATTGCACATATATCGTTTACAGCAATAACACAAAATTCTTTTTTTTTTTTTTTAATTATAATTTTTCAAAATTCCAAAGTTGCACGGATTTTGAAAACAAAAATGTTTTATTAAATAAAATATTTTTGACTAAACATAATTTTAAAAAAAGACTTAATTTCAATGTTTTTTTTACTTCACTTCAGCTCTGTTAAAAATGTTTACAATATAATTATAACTTATCAATATAATTAAATAAGAATTTAATAATGTGCATTCCATCTTTAAAAATAAGTCCGATTTTGAGTTAAATGTAATTTTGTTTTATTCTAGAAAATATTTTTATCTGATATAAACATATGAATCAGACCATTTAAAATGATAAAAGAGATTTAATTTCCTTACAAAAACAAAAACGAAACTGCAAAATAAATTATAGTTTAAAAAAAAAATAAAAAACACGATTTTAGAGCTCATCAAACTAAAAAATAAAAAATAATTGTTAACATAAGAATGAAATTACTGACGAGAAAATGAATGTCACTGTTCTAAAAGCGTGGGGTGCTCGATATTAATCGTTATAATTTTTCACTAGTTTCATTCCGAAATGCAGAGTTAGTTTAAAAATGTCATACAAAGCACCCTACGCTTTTGGAACAGTGACATTCATTTTCTCGTCAGTAATTTTTTATTCTTATGTTAACAATTATTTTTTACTTTTTAGTTCGATTAACTCTAAAAGCGTGTTTTTTAAACTATAATTTATTTTTTACTTTTAGTTTGATTAACTCGGGCCTGAATGGTCGAGTGGCTAGGTCTCTGGCGCTCGGCACCACAGGTTTCTTCGGGTTGCGGTGCCATGGATGTGTGTAGTGGTTCGGAATCCACTTTAAACCGTGGGTCCCGGTCTAATAGGATCGTAGAGCGTTGCGGGGCTTTGTTATTCCGCGTCCGTGGCTTATCTTGAAGTTACACGCGCCCCCTGGGTAATGCAAAGTGAGTAACGTCTGTGCAGCGCTTGCCTTAAGGCATCCAAGACGTCTAAGTGTTTGCCAGCTGCATTAGAAGAAAAAAAGTTTGATTAACTCTAAAAGCGTGTTTTTAAACTATAATATTTAAAAGAGATCCCAGCACGGAGAACTGGAACTATAGTTCTTACAATAATTTAATTGTGAGTAAAACAAAAGGTTAAATGCGAATATGTCTAACCAGGCAGGATTCGAACAAGGAATCTCCTGATCCTTAGTCAGGCGCGTTATCCGTTGTGCCACTGTCCCACGTAGGTTTGAATGTCTTAGGTACTTTCATTCTACACGGGTTAAATTGCTCTTCATAAGTTAAAATAAAATCTCTAATCCTGGCGATCCTATTCATGATGGGATAATAAACTTATCAAAATATTTTAGTGTCGTCGGTCCTTGACAAGTCTACAACGTTTAAATTAAATCGGATCGCTTAAAGTAGGGCAAAAGCGAGCAAAAAAGAGTTTGTTACAAACAAACATACAGGTGAAACTAATAAAATTGTATTAATAAAACAATTATGTATGTAAAAATATTTGAACTTCGCCAAATTTCATTCAATTCTTCTTCTTCTTCATTGTCACAACAACCCCATGGTGGGCCAAGTCTATCTGCTTACTGGCAGTTTTAGAGACAGGAGATGCTTTCTTTTTTATAGGGTAGGTTTGTCAGCCCCACGCTTTACATTCATATTAGATCTGGATCTACGGTTTAAAGTGAATTTCGAACCACTACAGACTTCCATGACGCCGCTGAGACTCGAGCCCGAAGACTGTGGCACCGAGCGCCAGATACTCGGTCATCAGGTCCTTTTCATTCAATTATTTGCGCATTTTTCTCGGTTTGATGGTTTTCGATTCTATGGTTTATACAAGGTTTCCGATGACTATTTGAAATTTAAAGTATTTCCTTAAAAAACAAATGAATATTTTATTCAAAAAAATATAACAAAGATTTTATTGCGGAATAACTTTTTTTCTTTTTCTTTCTAAATCTGATTTTTTTATTTGGTTTCTTATATGACATTTTGAAAAAAGAATTTTCAGAATCGTTTTTGGTGAATACTTTGTACTGTTTTCAAGTTCCCAAATGGAAAAATTAAAAAATAATAAATGTTAAGAATTTAGAAACTACTTTAAAATGTTATTTAAAAGATTTTTTTTTTTTTTGGAAAGAATTTCAGTCTTTAAAATTTTTATTTAAATTCTTAAGTCTTCAAAATTACTACCTGCTATGTTTTATTTTAGCTTTAACAGTTTCCCGTTTAACAGTTGGTACCATGAAAAACACTTCCTTAAAAAAGTTTAGTGAGGGTGATGTTTTACTTAATCGTCACGCTATCAAAATTTTCTGAAGTTTAAGTACTGTAAATGTATTGAAAAAGCAGGAAACCTTAAGTTAAATTGTGATTATTTTCAAAAACGTATGTTAAGCATTTATAGTGATCAAATAAAAAAAGGGGACATATTTAATTTTTTTATGTTTCTTGTGATTTGATATTATTTTTATGCTTTCAAAATCAGAGCTAACGATTTCTAAAATTAAGACAGGTATTTTGCATAAAAAAAATGAAAAAAAAAAAAAATTAAACAAATATCTGTGGCAACACAAAATCTAAATATATCGTATTTGAATTTGAAAAGAAATCTGTTCAAACTTCTTTAAAAATTGATAGAACGAATTCTAAAATGCAGGCTAGATAAGAAATAACAAAGGGAATAGTCAAAATCAAAAAGACCTAAGAATACATTGTATAATTATAAAAGCAAACTATTTGAAATTTATATTATTTATTTTTGACTACAAAAAATTTTAAAATAAGAAAAAAATTCTAAATCGAAATCTGTTCAAACAACTTTAGAAAATGACAGAACGAATTCTAAAATACAGGTTAGAAAAGAAAGAACATGGGAATAGTTAAAATCAAGAAGACTTAAAAAATTTTTGAACAAATATAAAATCAAATTGGAAATTAAATTACATTATTTGTTACTGAGTATAAAAAATTTGAAAAGTAAGAAAAATTCTAACTTATATTTTGTTTTGCCCAAGAAAGATCTGCTCCAAAACCAAATGTATTTTTGTCTTTTTTTTTCTTTTTAACTAATTAAATTATTTTCAAAAGAATGGCGATTTTCTGAAGGCAAAATAAATTTTAATTTGCATTTTCGTGTGCCTTTTTAATAGAATTTGATGAAAATGGAAAATTGCGTACAAAATTTTAAATGAATGAAAATATTCAATGGTAACGATGGGAAAGATCCGCTCGCAAGACAACTATAACTAAATATTTTACACTTATCGCCTATCTGTTTAAAGTGTTCCCACATGCTTAAGGGTAGAATTTCTATTTTTACTTTTATTCCTTTATATCTTTTTTATTTTCATAAATTTTACAGTTTCAAGATGATTGCAATAAAGCTTATTTTCCATACACCGGATCATGTATTAAAATCTAAAGTTACGCTTTTTTTTTTGTGAGTGTAAGTGATTTGCAATTTTTAAAATGTCTGAATTAATTGAGCAAAGAGCTTTGCATTAAATTGAAGTTTCAGGAAACGTATAGAATGTTGCAGAAGGCATTCGGTGAGCATTCCTATATCGGAAAGAAATGTTTACAAGTGGTAGAAACAGTTCAAAGAAGGCAGAGAACGCGTTGAAGACGATTTAGTCCTCTGGTCGACCATCCACCTCAACCAAACGAAGCTCACGTCCAAAAAATTCAAGATTTGGTGCTTGCAAACCGTCGATTTATAATTAGAGACTTTTCTGATGATGTTGGAATTTCAAAAGGATCAGTCAATTCCATTTTGGGCCTGAAACAAACTTTTGATTATTCCCTTCCGATGACAACATTTTGAATCGATTGAAGAGATTCAATGTGAATCGGCCTCGCGCTTTTTGAAGACCATCCTGACTTCTTAGATGGTATAACGATGGTGTGAGTGCATTGTGTCCGGAGGATTACTTTGAAGGCGAAGAAATAAATTTGAAAGAATAAATAAAGAGTTTTTGAAAAAAAACAAAAATTGGTCTTAGTTTTTGGGCAAGTAGTATTTTCTTAAAAACTAGATTTATTTATTTATTACTATTATATATTTTTATTTTTGCTTATGTTATGATGTTTTGCGAGAAATTTGTGAAAAGTTATCTATTTTATTAATAAAAATACCTGTAAATATTTTTTAATTTATTATTTATTCAAACTTTACATTTTGACATTTTCCATGCTTGACAAGCGGCCTGACAAATGGAGCGCTCTGGCCCTTTGGTGCTTCAGGTTCGGATACTGGCTGTAGCATGGATGTTTGAGTGGTTCGTAATCGATGTTAAATTGTAGGTCCTGACATAATTAACCTGAAGTGTGCAATAAAAATGACCGTAGAGCGACAAACCAAATCATATTTGTAAATATGATTTGTTACTGTTTTATTGCTTGAAAGCAAAATATTCATTTGGGTTATAAATGTTATGTTCCATTTAAGAAAATACATTTTAATGATTCTTAATTTTACGTCCTATATTTTGCAAGACACTTCCGTACATTTTTTTAACGGAAATTAGATCTGCATTTCAATATTCTATCAACTACACAACCCTTTTACATGGATAAATAGAACACTTCACAAAAAAAAATCCACAGTTCTTTTCATCGCCAAATTATGGTACAAAGAATAGTTTGACGAAATGCAAACAGGGCTGGTTGACATTCTTAACATAATGGAAAGGCGAAGAAAGAGCTAAACAAACATTTCTAAAAGAATGGCGGGGAAACATTTATTTCAGTTTGCTTCAATGGACGGCGAAAAACAAGTTTAGATTTGGTGTGTGTTGGCTTTTTTTTATTTGTTTTTATTTTTACACAGTCAAGAAAATGGAGCAATCAACTGTGAAATAAAAGATATTGGTTTTGTAAACAAGAACTAAGAATAGGAATTGTTTTGGTAAAAAGGAACCACGAGTTTAATTAGGGAGTGTTTAAAAGAGAAATGTTCGATGATGTTTAATGATGTGTAACCCCATAAATCAATCCCCGTTTAAAATGTTGAGAAGTTTGAAAAAAAAAAAAAATGCATCAATTCTTAAAAATATCTCATGTTTTTTAATTTAATGAATTTTTTTTTAAAATAAGAAATAAACTAATAAGAAAAGTGATTTTAAATATTATATACCGTTCCTTTTAAAATATTACAAAGTAATGAATAAGTTTGATATTAAATTTGTTTAGCAAAAAATTGAGTTTAAAATTACAATTATTTCAAATTCAATGGCGCAAAAGATTTACTGATCGGCAAGGCCGTTTTACTGACATATTTCGAGATATGAGATGTTTTCTTTTTAAGGGGCAGGGTTGAAAAACATACGCTCTACAGTCATAAAAGACCAGGGCCTATTTTTTTAAAAGTGGATGCCAAACCAGTTCACAAGCATCCAGCACAGTAGCGGACTCGAGCCCCATAGTGGGTGAAGGCCGTCTGCCAAGCCCTGTTTCAAACCCAACGTGAGAGTTTTCTTTTTAAATAAATTTTTAGCCCTAAAAGTATATTAGTTAATTTTTTTTTTAATTTAATTTTTGAATAAAAAAAACATTTTGAATCCGCCGGGTTTTGTATCTAGATGTAGTTTTAAATTATATAGAATAATTGCCTTTATATCATTTCAGTTCATTTGTAATACTATTATTAAATATATCTGACTTTTACAATATAAATTTTACATTAATTCCTTATTAAATACAAATTGAAATGTTGTGAGAAAATGCATTCAGTCTCAATTCAACAATGAAATTTGTGCAGTTGATGTTATTTTAAGTTCCCGAATAATAAAGAAAAGTTATAAAATTTTTAATCTAAAATGGGAATTCCAAAGGAAAAAGTATGTTTTCGAATTTGCTGCAAAAAAAAAAAAAAATCACTAGTATAGAACATGCTAACAAGTTAGATCACATGAGAAAACTGAAAAAACAAATTTTGATGAAAATAATATTATATTTGGAAGAAGATGGTTAAAAATATGAAAATTTAGAATAGACGAAAAATACATTTGACTTTTTATAGATAAAAGATAAGAATCCTACTGACGGACTGGTTATTGGTCTGCATGTCAAAAACTTATGTCAACCTCCTTCGTTCATTTGATTGTATAGTAAAGTGCTAGAAAACGCATTGCCACTATCAAATCAAAATTATTCCATGCAATAAGATTCATGTCCCAAATATATATGTCATATATATATACTTCTGTTTAAATATATATATGCAGTGGTATTTGATTCAAAAAGAATTTAGTTAATGACTTGTCAATTATTGCCAGTCTTGATTTGGCACCGATTGAAAATATGTACCGCCATTTGATAATCTCTTGTATCAATCAGATGCTCATCCGTAAAAGACAATTGATATGAATTACAATTGCTTATTGACAATATATAATAACAAAGGAAAAGTTGCAAGTAAATGTTACAGTCAATTAGATGTCGTTGTGATGCTATTATCAAGAACAAAGGCTTCTTTATTAAATACAGAGTGTACCATCGATAATCTTCTTAGAGTATTGTGTTCATTTCATTGTTAATGGTATAACTTTTTTGTACTGAACATATTTGAACACTGTTTCATTTTCTTTTTAAACTTGATTTTAACAGTTAGATAAATATCACATTAAATGAAATATTTATTCTTTATTTTAACAGTTAAAAAATAAATGTCAGCAAATTAGGGCACGCAAGAGTGGAGATATTTATTACCACAGGCTTTATGTTCGAATCTTCGGTGGTATCAAAGTTTGAGCAAGATTCATGCAAGCTTTGCACAAAATGACCGTAGAGCGGCAAATTTAAAAAAACAAAACACGCAGGTTTTTCACGTACTATAATGATCCACATAGTAATAGTACACAAAATCAAATTTAATTTCATTTATTTATTGCCATATTCTACATAAATCACAAAGACTATGTAAAGTATAAATGTATAAGAAAATATAATAAATTATTTCAAAATTTTAATGATAAAAAGAAATGTAATAAAAATGTATTATTAAAAATCGTAACATTTAGTGGTCAAATTTGAAATTTATTAAGTTGTCAGCCAGCAATTATTTGAAATGCTGGTCAACTGGTCATGATTTTGAATAATTTTTTTTTTTTTTTAATATTTTATTTTGCATGTTTTTTTTTTTTTTTTTTTTATTAAACTTGTAATCTAAATATATTTTATTAAAGGGTAATCCTTCTTATTTTTAACATTTTATTTAGCACATGTTTTATGTTTTATTTTATTTTTATAAACTTATATTCAAGTATAAAAATTTACTTGATGTTTTTATATTTTAAATGCTTCTCTCACTCCCAAACACGGCCCTGAAAAATGATTTTTTTAAAGTGATAATGGGAAGAATAAAAAAAAAAACAATACTCCATTATCTTTTATGAAGGAAGAATTTACCACTCATATGAATAAACAACATGAAAAAAAAAACATTCAAATAATATAATTTCTCACATTTAAATATCAATTTTCACGATTAAATAATTATCATATGAAATTTAAAATCCATATAATAAGATATTAGTTATTTTGTTAATTAAAAAAAAATAATTTTGAAATCATAAATAAAAAAAAGGATTTCAATTTTATAAAATAAATGTAACATGGTAAAATCTTTTCTATTACATTAACAAATATAATAGATTATATTTATAAATCACATCTATAATAATTTTATTAAAACATTTAAAAAAATGATGAAAAGAGTTTTGAAATCATAAATAAAAGGATTTCAATTTTCAATGGGAGAACAATATTTAACGAAAAACTGAATTTTCAACTGGTGATATATATTCTTAACTTTAAAACTTACTACATTCCTGACTATAGGTTTTATTATTATTGTAGCTAGTAGATTATATTTATAAATCACACATATAATAACATATGATTAAAAAATATAAAATACTTTATTGTTAGCAATTAGTTTATTAATTTTGTGTTGAAAATTAACCCCTGTAATTATATTAAGCCTAAAAATCTGTTTTGCTTTTTACGTTAACCTTAACAAGAAAAATTTAGATCCTATTGCAATTTGTAAAAGAATATCAACAACCCTTATAACCGGTTTGTTTTTTTTATCTGTAACAATATACTTTATTGTTAATACCCAATCTTTATTTGGACAGGCAATCCGCTAGTTATTTGACGTCACACTTTCGCCGTACAACAATACCGGATAATAGGTCCATCATCTTGTTCCATATAATTAATATTCTTTTGTTGACTTTCTTAGAACACTAACGAGGCATTTCACTTTTTTTGGTCTCCCTCTTGTCCAACAAGAACTTATTGATAAAAGTTCTCCTCAATCGATGGGTGTTTCTTTTCTTTTAGATCAAACACATATCTGTAGGGATAATCTTTTGATCGAGAGAGAGTTGTTCTTCGTCCTGTTCTTGACACAGTTAACATACTATCGCCCCATTCATTGTTCGATTATTTTGGTACATTTACAACAAGAGCTCCCAACCACTTAGAATGTCTCAGTCTGTTTTTAAGTCCGTTTCTTTGTTCTCTTTTAACTATCATGAAAATGGAGGAGAGCATGACTGGTGTGGCAAAGTTAATTATTTCTATTTAAAATAAACTGGTTTATTTTTAGCCTTTTCACAATGTGTGTGATAAATTTATATTCGATACAAAGTTTGTGAAGAATATTGGATTTGTTATTAATTTTGGGTTAAAATGAATGATTATTTTCAATTATATTTAGGGGCATGAATATTGTAAAAAAAAAAAACTAAATTTATATTTAGAAACACTTTTGCAGAAAAATATTTAAATATTCAAAGTGATTTTAAAAAATAACAATGTTAAATGCCTATCTTTAGAACAACTGGCTGTCGAGCCAGTTACGATGAGACAATAAATTTATAGATATTAGAACGTATAAAAATAAATTTTATTAGTTTAGATATAATAATGTTTAATATAAATAAGCATATTTTTCTTACTATTAATTAAATAAACATATTTCTTCAAGTAGAAAATATTCATTAAAAAAATACTGAAAATATTTTAATTGTTACGATTAAAATAAAATATTTGTAATTTTTATTTAGAATGCTTTCATCTTAAAATCATATAAAAAATAATAAAACTTTGGATTTGGCTATGTTATATATATATTTATATGTGTGCGTGTGCGAGTGTGTGTGTGTGTGGTGTACATTTATATATAAATTTTGGTTTTGAAACATCTATACATTTGTTCATTTATAAAAAATTCACTGCTAACAGATCGAAAATGTCATAAATTCTGTCAGATCACGAGGTTCACTGAAGAGAGTCAGTTTTCCTACTAAACTCTGAATAAATAATTATTTGGTCTTTTATATTGAAATATTATTAAGCAGTATAACCATGCAATTTTTGTACAAACTCATACATGACTATTTTCATTAAAATGATGAAAGATTAAGAAGCAATTTATAGAAAGCTTTTCTTTCTTTATTTGCTATTATCATTATAATATTTTTCAGTGTCATGCAATGTTACGATTAACAATACATTAACAATATATTATTATTATTATTATTATTATTATTAACATTATTAATTGTTCAATATCATACAATGTTACAATAAATTTATATATATGTAGCATTCAATAGCAAGTCTTCTATACAGAAATATATTATTAAGCAGTTTTTTGTATGAACTTACACGACTGGTTTTATTAAAATTTAAACTATTATCCACTGCTTTTAGTGATTGCTTTTCATTCCTCATTTATTATTATCTTTTATAATAATTGTTCGAGTAGTGGAAGTGGTATTTAACTGCTGCTGGAGAGTCTGAAGAATCATTCTTTTCACACTCAGCTTGTGTGATGGGAAAGGCTGCGGATCTAAGCGACTTTGATAGAGGGCAGATTGTAATGGCTCGAAGGCTCGGAACAAGTATTTCAACCACGACTCGTGGGTTGTTCGCGATCTACAGTTGTTAGTACTAATGCAAAGTGGATGAATGACGGGAAAACCATTGTAGACAATTGTTTCACACGAAAGAAAAAGGTTTTGGCATTTCGCATTCCCAAAACCGGAGCCAGACAGTGGTTATTTGAAGCCCAATACAATGAGGGCCATTACTAGAATAGTATCGGAGCACACTGTTCAGCGGACACTGTTGGATATGTGGGCTACGCATTAAACGTCCCAATTAGTGTTGTGCATTAAGCGTCGCCAACAACCTGCGCTGGGCCGGGAACATCGTGACTGGTCCATGGATAGTGGGAGTATACCTGGTCAGATGAATCCCGGTTTGTCATTCATCACGCCGATAGCATTGTCAGGATACGCCGTCTTCCAGGCGAACAAAACAATTCCCTCAGATTGTATAGTAGGTCAAACACAGGCCGGTGGTGACGGTATATGCTTTGGGGGGACGTTCTCTTGGGCGTCTCTGGGACCCGTGGTTGTGGTAGAGCAGACCATGAATGCTAAGGGGGTATCTGAACATCATTGCGGACCAGTTGCACCCTTACATGGCCTCTGTTTTTCCAGCTGGAAATGGAATGTCTTCCAAAAGGACAAGCCCCTTGTCACAAGGCTAAAAGTGTTGGAGTGGTTCTACAGGAACATGATGCTCAACCAGTTAATGTCCTTTATTTTCGGATTTTCTCTGATAGAACACATTTGGGATGTCCTGGGACGGCAGCTCAGAGTTCAAAAGACCAGCAATTCGCAATATCTCGGATTTGCGTGACCGTTTCTTAAACATCTGGTACAATCTGTCTCCGGCCATCTACCAAGGACTTGTGGCCTCCATGCCAAGGCAGGTTGAAGCTGTGTTGCGCGCCGTAGCCAACTCGTTATTGAAAACTGGCCATAATGTTTTGGCTCTGGAGTGTATATAACAATATATTAACATTATATATATAATAAATATTAACAATATATTAACATTATTCATTTTTAACATTATATATATATATATATATATATATATATATATATACATATATAGGGGGCAAAGAGAGAGAAAATGTAACGCGCAGTTTCCCATGAGAATCTTTTTAGTTTCAGTCTGAACTTTCTAGTTTGATGTCGAGGATATAAACAGGTCTGGATGTGAGGCAAACATGAGGTGATCCATCGGTTTTTTTTTTAATTTAAAATAGTTTAGGTTCGTGTAGTATCCATTGCTTTGTAGTCATTTGCGTTGTATTAAATTATATATATATGATTAAATTCCCTGAATCAAAAACTGAAGATAGAAATTATTTTTATTATAGAAAACCCTTGTATTTATTCTAAATAAAATATATTTGTACGATGATGATTAAATAAATGAATTATAAATGATGATAAAAAAATTATTAAAAAAAATTGTATAAAATTTTTTATTGTTTACATTTTATTCCTTGTTATCACAAAAAATGAAATTGATGGATATTAATCTGATAAGTATCTATATTTGGAACAAAAACTGTTCTGTCCCATTAAAAGATTAGGTAAACGATAAGAATAAACTTAAAATTTAATCTTAGTCACGAGAATTCCTTTCAAGTATCTAAAAATATATCTTGAACTGTTATAGTTTTCAATACAATGAAAACACTTTCAAGTAAAATTTCCTTCTATCCATCACATTTAATCTCGTTAAGATATACTTTATATCGTTAGAATCAAAACAGAATGTTCTATTATCTTTAATAATATGATCGTTTTTATGTTAACGCCCACAAAATAACTCCAGGTTTGTTCTTTCTAAAGTTCTAACAATTTTAAGACTTCAGGGCGTTGGTTTTTTAAAAATATATATAAATATTAACTAGATTTGCTGATGTAAAAACCTGTTCTTCTGAAAATGCACCTTTCATCGAAGCAATTAGGCTTAAAATGTAGCAATCATGCTGTCAACGATTCATATTGACAACGGCAGAAATATGGATTTCTATGAAACGAAATCAAAATAAATCCATATTCTCAAAGGATGGAATAAAAAGGATTGGAATGATAAATAAAAATTAATAGGCAATGATTTAATCATTTTTTATTTAAATTAAGCATCTGCATTAAAAATAACTTTTTCATTCTACATAGTAATTTTTTTGAACTATATTTTTCATATTGCAGATTCTTGAAAAAGTAAACTAGTGGCACGTATTAAAATTAGATGAGCATGGTAAATCAAACAACAAATTAAAGATGATACACATATTCATCTTAGTTCTATAAATACGCTACATAATGTGCAATGTATACAAAAATTATTATGATTTTGATGCTCAGCGTAGCATGAAAAAAAAGTTGACAAAGTCATGTTGCTTACACATGTGTATACATTAATATATAAAGTTAATTTTGTATAGAAATGGTTTTTTTTATAAAGTTATTTGTGGAAAAAAAGTAATCGAAAGTTGCAGAAGACGTTTGAATGTCTTGATTTATGAAGTGGTCAGCTTCTATGAGTACGACAAGATTACTACCTAGATTACCAAATGTTACATCGTGTTTTTTTCCCGTATGTTGATACAACAAAAACGTTTACATACTCATAGTGACTGGTTAACAATTTAAAGACAAATGCGCAGTTAAAATTATAAATATTATGCAAAAATTATGAAGTTATCATTTGGATATTTTATGTATGGTGGTCTGATGGCCGAGTGACTAGCGCTCTGGTGCAAAGTGACATGGATATCTGTATTGGTTCGGAATCCACTTTAAACCGTATGTTCCCTAGACTGTAGAGCATTGGGTGTAGAGCTGACACCCTACCCCGTAAAAAAGAACACATCCTGTCTCGAAGGCAATGAAAAGTTCATATTATTTATTTTTACTCAGTAGTAGATGGATATTGCTTTGAGGCCTTGGCGTATCCATTGGCTAATTTCGAACATTTTCACTGAAATCTGCAGTATATTTAAATTACTTCAAGGTTTTTTATAAAATCGTTTGGAATTCTCTCTCCTTCCCTAAATATATACATATGTGTGTGTGTGTGTTTTAAAATTGCTGTTATGCGTTTTTTTCTTAAATTAAATTCTAAATATACTATCATAAATTAAATATCTTCGTTCAAAATTTGTTGATTTTTAAGAGATTTACAAATTTTTAAAAATATTCTTTCTTGAAAAAAAAAAAAAACTTTTTATAATTTACTTTTTACGACAACCCCTAATTTTAAAATTAAGCTGTACATCTCTGGCCGAGGATGATTATTTTTTTATGTAATGCAAAAACTGTTACTAGATTGGACCAACTAATGTTATACTATTTTTTTTTAACTTTATTTTATTATTACTCAAATTTATTTGGGAATCTTGATCAAACATTTTTTTTCCGACGAATAAAACTGTAAAAAATAAATCTTTGAGTACAAATAAAACTTTGCATATTGTTCTTTCTTTTATAAAGCATTATAAGCATCATAACTTTGCTATCTTACATTTTTAAGGTTTCTTTATAAGCATCAAAATAGTAAAAATAATACTGTATTATGTGTATGAAAAATTAAGAACTATACATTATCCAAAAATATTTAAATTATTGATTTATTTATCATCGACTTTACGATTCAGCATTTTTGAAAATGAAAGCTTAAAAAAGAAAACAACTTACCGAATTATTTATTTTCATAACATCTTTCCATCTATCCATCTATTTTCGTATTATAATTTATTCAATTATAATGATTTTATTATTTACTATGTATTTTTTACATTATTCTTAAAGATGGCTGGTGGATAAATGCTGTTTTATTAATTTGATGGGTTGTACCTGATGATGATTTAGAACAATCAGTGAAATGTCAATGGAACAAGGAAAATGCGCCAGTTTAATGAATAATTTGTATTGATACTTTGAATAATTTGTTCTTGACCGACGAGGCACACTTTCCTGCATCTGGGTTTGCGAGCAAGAAAAAGATGGAACTCGGGTCTGATAGAAAGCCCTCCAGAAATGCTTTTGGGCCATTGTACTTTCTGAGATGATTGAGTATTGAATCGGGGTCTTTGTGGATGGGGAAATCTTCTCAGAAAGCGAATTTAAAGTGCATTGGAAGTAATTAATCTCATGTTAAACTCATCTGACAGTAATGGATGCGTGACATGATTTATTTTTTTAAGAAGAGCTTCCGATAACGATGTGCCTTTATCTCGTGTCAACATGATGTTGTCCTGGTAGGAAGTCTATGGAGTTGCTAAAAATGGGAAGCTATTAAATGAAATTACAATTTGTACTCTAAAGTGGTGAAAAAATAGCATCAATATTTACAAAAATTCTGAAAACTGACAATTTTATACATTTTAATGTAATTCATCAGAAATATTTTTCTAATGCAGCTGGCTGTCTTTTATGCTATAAGCAACCGCTGCACCAACGTTACTCACTTAGCATTACCTAGGGAGTGTGTAGGCTGACCCCGAAGATAAGCCAAGGATGCGGAGTAACAATACCCCCGCAATGCTCTACGATCATGTTAAATCAGGACCTACGGTATAAAAGTGGATTCCGGGATGTTTGTAGTGGTTTGGAATCCACTTTAAACCGTAGGTCCCGATCTCATATGACTGTAGAGCTTCACGGAGCCAAGTCAGACTTCTATTTACGGATGCTCCCATCACAACAGAAGCTGTCCTCTTTTCCCTTCAACCATAAGTCCAAACGGGTTCGTGGGCTTGGTCTAGATGTCTACCAAGTGGGATACGAAACAACAACAGAATACTGATTAAGTACTATAGATGAGAATTTTGATATATTAAACTTTTATAGCCATTTGTATTGGTCGTGAAATTCTCTCTTACGGCTTGGTTTATGATCTTGTAATATCATCACTGCGCCTGATGGCCGAGTGACTAGTTCTCTTGCGCTCAGTGCATAGGTTACGGTTTCGCGCCACAGGTTTGGTTCCATGAATGTTTGTAGTAGTTAGGAAACGTGTGGGTACGGGTTAGAACATCTCCACTGCAGCCATGCATGACTAAAATGGATACCCAGTGCCTGGAGTTATAGCCGGGTAGGATGAAGTCGTCTTCGTGCCGCAAGGTCAAGAAGAAGCTGCATTTTTACCCTTTACCATGACTCGTCGGTCCCAGCAGGTTCATGGACTTGGTCTAGATGTTGCTGTCGACCAAGTGGGATAAGAAACAACAGGAATCCACTTTAAATTATAGATCCCGGTCTAGTATGATGTTGGGCGTAGATATGACAACTCTTACCCCGTAAAATGAAAATATCTCCTGTCTCGAAATCTGTCAGTAAGCAGGCTGCCTTGGCCCACCATGGGGCTGTTGCGCCAATGAAGAAGAAGAAAATATCGCCGCTAATTTTTTATTCCATGAATTAGTTGTGATTATTCAGTGTTGAGAATTTGTGACTTAATTTTATTGTTGGTGGATTTTTGTGACATGATTGTGGCATTTGCAAGAATCCCAGTATTTCACTATTCATTTCAGTCCGGTGAAAAAGTATATTTACTCATTATAAATTGAAATTTTGTTCAGTTTTTGTTTAAAAATTCATGTGGGTGGGTGTGGGTCATTGTTGCCCAAAGTATTAGAAATCATGCAAATATTTCTCTTTCGTTCTACATCAGAGTCCGACGTCATATGCTGAAGCCATATAATGGGTCGTGACGTCGGGCACAGATGCATAAATTGATAATCCATCAAGTATTGTTAGCTTGATGGACGGCTGGCTACAGGCAACATGATTTGATCATAATTAAGTTAAAACCAAAAGTATGGTTTTTGTAAAGTTCTACTTTTACCTGTATGTATTATAAAATTTACTTTCTTAAATTAATTAAAATTTAGTGATTTTTGCTTCTTCATATACTCTACACCGCGGCACTTAGCTAAATTTTCCGACAGTCATAGCACATGGCGCAATAGATATATTTCGCGGTCTTCGAATGTTTGTATTGCTAATATTGTTGAAAAATTATACATTGGACATATAAATCTTGAATATTCTAAATTAGTAAAAAATTAAATAAAATGCAACTGAATACATTTAATTTTTATAAAGTAAATTTGACAATTAATGTTACATTTTACACGATTTTATTACTGATAAAATACACTGCTAAGGATGCCCTAATTAAATGTGAAAAAAAAAAAAAAACATGACGCTGAGTAAAAGTTGTTGTTTCTTATCCTACTTGGCCGATAGCAATATTTAGACCAAGTTCATGAACCCATGTGTCTTAAACAGTCTAGTCATGATAAAGGGTAAAAATGCAGCTTTTTTGTCCTTAACCTTGCGGCATAAAAACATGGGGCACCCAAAGGAAAATTCCGACTTTACCCAATCCGGTTATATCCCCGGGCATTGGGTACTTATTTTTAGTCGTCTTTTACGACATGCATGGGCTACAGTGGGGCTATTCTAACCACCACGGGGTCTGAGCAAAAGTAAATTTAATTAAGTATATAACACTTGGCAAGAGTAATTTTATCGAATATTACGCCAAAAAAAAAAAAAAAAAAAGTGTAAGAGATGAAAATAATTAAAACTCTTACTTTATCGAATTATTATTTAACATTAAAACAATTAGAATAACAAATAGATTTCATATAAGATACTGTCATTTCTTTGTATTCAAATGAATTTTATATCAGCTGCAATATTTTAATTAGTTAAATAACTTTCACGTATAAAAAATTGAAAATAAGATTACACGGGAAAGTAATAATCCTTTTAATTCAGTAATATGATGTAATAATAAGGCAAAATAATATAAAAATTGTATTGATTTTTACTGTAAAGATATTTTTAAAGCTTATAGGAAATCACGTTTATAAATGAGAGCAATTTTAAAAAGAATAAAATTTATAATTTATCTACTCATTATAAATTACTATTAATAGATAATGAAATTCATGATTTTCGTTACAGATAAAAAGTCATAATTTAAAGAAACATAAATTTAAAATAGAATAAATGCACTTATATTTTTATGTGTCTTGAATAACTTACTTTATGACGTAAATAAAAACTTAAACAGATCATAAAATGTTTATGAATTGACTTTCTCTAGCAGTATTTTTTTTTTCAATTCTAAACAATAGAGTCACGTATAATATACATATTTTTTAACAATGACACAACCTTAACTGATAAATATTCATTATGAACCAAAATAATAAATTCCACTTCACTTTCTAACGAAATTCTTTTTTACATATAAATATATATTTTTTTAATTTTAAAAACAAAGCACATATTTCGCTTATTAATAACAGCATCAACCAGACATCAAAATACTAACTGACATTAATTACTCTCTAGACGAAACGTCAAACTCTTCTTTAATTATTAAAGACAGAATTATAAAATTAATAACTCACAGTCGAGACGAAAAGTCATTGGTCAGAGTTTAGAGAACGGTGAATTACTTTTAGTTCTATTTGTTTTAATAGAACGTACGATAACCTAACTTTATTTATTTATTTATTTTTTATTTTTTCCTGAGACAGTTGTTACGCCTGCAGGCCAGTTATTCTAAAGGGCGGACGACGAACCGACCTACGATGGTTTTTAGAGGAAGAGTAGCCTGATAACGTAACATCTCCCACTGTTCCATTTTACCAGTGACAGTTACGCAGAAAGGGATCGGTTATTTCGGCCAGTGCTTTTAATTGGCACCACACCTTACTTTTCTTCACTTTTAGTTTACAATCGTTTTCCGATTGTTTAATACTTTCTGGAATATAAAAGCAAATAAAGCATTGTTTTTTTCACTTTATTTCATACGTTAAATACATTTGTCGAACAGACGATAATTTATTCGATAAAACACAAACGATATATAGTTATATTACTCAATAAATCAGATATATTTGTAGGAGTGTTCTTTAAGATGACTAATATAGTTATTACACCAATAAAAATTAAATTAATAATATTTAATTAAGAAACTAAAAAGGATAATTAGAACTATTACCAAACGATAAATAAAATACATACTCATTGTAAATAAAGTTATATTGCATTGTTATACCTTTCGACATTCAAATTTAATTAGATATATATTGATTTTAATTAATAATATCAGTTAAGGTTAATAATTGAAATAGTTACGATGTTGGGTGTGGGTGGTGAATAGTTAAATAGTTATGGAGGTATGTTCTTTTTTTTTTAAAAATAAATTTTAATAAACTTTTTAAAATGAAAGAATTTTCAAATTTTTATATATTTGTTGATAAATTCATTTCTAAATAAAATCTGTTGTTTTAAATCTAATATTGTTTCATTTATGTCTACTCTTTTCTGTTCTTAAGAGGTTTTCATTCTTTATATGATATTTTCTATATTTTGAATTTTTAAAAATCAAATGTAATTTAATTGTATTTAAAGTATAAACATCTGATGTGCAGTAACATTAAATAAGATGATTTAATACATTAAATGTCGTTAAATTACACATAAACCTTTTACTTTTACTATAATAAAAATTATTTACTGCTAAAAATTTATGTATATATATAAATAATGGTTTAACCATCAAATTGCAATTAAAAATAATATTAGGACAATATACTCATATAAAATATATAATTATTATTATTATGGATAATTATATATATGTAAATATATTCTTAATAAATTACAAATATAAAATTCTAACTTGTTTAACTAAGCTATTATTTCCACCTTGAATTTATAATATTTATTTCCCTGTAAAAGAAAACAGGAAAGAACTATTTTTGGCAAGAATTTTAGTTTATCTTACAAGATACTGAAAATACAATAATTTCTTTAGCAACAAAGAGCTTTAACTATCTTACTATGCAATTGTGTCAGAAAAACAAGTTTTTATCTGTCAGTTATTTATTTTTTGAGTGTTTCACAAACATACAAACCAAGAAATGCCAACACATATGAATCACGTTAAAGAAATGCATTTAATCAATGCCAGAAATAGTGACACAAATTTTTTTTCTTTTAAAAATTCCATTAACATAACTAGTGTTGGTTAAGTTGATAAATATTTTTCAATATATAGAACCTATTGTCATTTTTTTTTTTTAAAAAAAAAACTTATATTCTGTGTTAAAAATTGTATTCGAAGATATTTTATTTTTTAGGATCAGTCAATGACAGAAAAAGCGACACAAAAAATTTTTTTTTGAAAATTCCATTAACATAACTGGTGTTGGTTAAGTTTATAAATATGTTTCAACAAATAGAACTTATTGAAAAACTTTATTTTTTTAGAATACATAGATAGTTTAATAATGGTATTAAG
The DNA here is from genome assembly GCA_021605095.1 of Caerostris extrusa. Taxonomy (NCBI): domain Eukaryota; kingdom Metazoa; phylum Arthropoda; class Arachnida; order Araneae; family Araneidae; genus Caerostris; species Caerostris extrusa. Next base: position 43,319 of record BPLR01001985.1, read on the forward strand.
TTCATGGTATTTGATAATCGTGACAGATCATAAATAAAGTGTGTCAGAGCTCATGCCATTAAAATAGAATTATGTTATTTAATTAGCTGTTTACAAGGACTACAAAATATTAGCTCACCGTGACACGCCATCAGCACACTTTTCCCAAACCAAACATGCATGTTACCAAATGCTCTAGCTGCAACATGCAAACTCTTGGCAAATCATCATAGAGAGCGTAGTAAGGAGAAAGCGCATGCACGTGGCTGCAAAGATTGAATGCTCACTACAAGTTATTAAAAATAAATAAAAAACTTGCATCCATATGCTGTGTTTGTGATACGCATCTGTGCTAGAATAAAAGAAGAGCATCTGAATTTTATAAAATAAAAGCTGCATCTTCAATCGGAAAGAAAGCTAATCCAAAACCATCAGCTATGCTGTTGTTGTTGTTACTTATGCCACTTGGTAGATATCTCATCTAGACCAAGCCCACGAACCCGTATGGACTCATGGTTGAAGGGGAAGGAAGCAGCTTCTGTTGTGATGGAGCACCCGTAGGTAGAAGTCTGACTTTTTGCTCCGTGACGCTCGTCTACAGTCATATGAGACTGGGACCTACGGCTTAAAGTGGATTCCGAACCACTACAAACATCCATGGCACTGCCGGGACTCGAACCTGAAACCTGTGTTACCGAGCGCCAGAGCACTAGCCACTCGACCATTCAGGTCCCCACCATCAGTTATTTTCAAACGATGTGAAAAACGATGCATTATAGCTGATCACGTTGTTTACCAGGGGTGTTCCATGGGATCCTTTTACTCTCATTTAATCTACAATTTCAAACAATCATCCACAGTGGTAACATCTAAAAGATTCACACACTTATTTTCAAGCATCCATACTCCATTTTCACACATCCGCACTCCTTCCAAGTCCAACAGAACGATGAGTTTATCAGATCCATCACAGGCATGAATAAAAGGATGTTAATAATGGTTAAAAGGACAAAGATTTTTTTCTAGTGTAGCTGTCTGTTATAGTATACAAGTCGCAGATCGAGGGATGGGTGGCTTGCTTTGTATTACTCACATTATGTCCCCGCAATTTGGGTCTAACGTCCCCCAAAGGTGACATAGCGACATATGGAGAATGGAACACAATCCCATCCTCAAGTGCATTGAAAGACAATCCGGAATACAGATTTAAAGTGTCCATCCCATATTTAAACATTTAAGCTGGTGTTTTCGGGTTGCTTGTCAGACATCAATAGTTCTAAACCCAACGTGCTATAACCTCTAGGCCACTTTGACCTTGATAAAACACGATATATTGCTTTCTCTAAATGAAAAAAAGTCTGATCTTGCTGCTATAAGTTATAATTATCGAAAGAAATTCGCATTCGTGTTGAAACTTTTATCCAAGTTTGTAAATTTAATTTAATTTATATATATATATATACCTAGGTAATTTGCAGATTACTTAGGTAGTTTGAGAAATGAAACAATTTGCAACAGCTCGACATCAGGGTAATTGTCACATTTTTGGTATTTTTAGCGCCATCAGCAGAATTCTTCATATTTTTGTGGTCTCCATCCTTAATCTTATGAGAGCAGTAACTGTTTTTCTGTCTATATTTTATTCTGTAATTTGGTATTTAGTTTTGTTCTTGGAAGGAATTATAAATTCAGATTTTGCCAAGGCATTTGCATTTGCAAAGGAAATAGAAATGGCAGTCTCATCTAGACTTCTGGTATTCTTTGCTAAAGAAATATATATAGAACCTGAATGATTGGGAGGCTAGCGCTCTGGCACTCGGTACCACAGGTTTCGGGTTCGAGTCCTGGCGATACCCTGGATATTTGTAGTGATTCGGAATCTATTTTAAGCAGTAGGTCCCGGTCTCATAGGACTGTAAGTGCATCACGGAGCAAAAGTCAAACTTCTACCTACGGGTGCTCCTTCACAACAGAAGCGGCTTCCTTCCCCTTCAACCATGGTTCGTGGGCTTGGTCTAGATTAGATATCTACCAAGTGAGATAAGTAACAACAACAACAGAAATTTATATGTACTTTTTCTCCTTTTATGAGGAGAATACCTTATATAAAAAAGAGCAAGCTTTATATTACATATAAATAATATAAATTTATTATAAAATAAGTTGTATTTATTTGTTCCCAAACACATTTATTTGTCCATGATTGCACTTTAATGACGTAAACATAACAAAAACCCCATATGTTATAAAAATAAATTAATGATTATCTGTGACTTCCTTTAACTACAGTGTTGTTTGTTTACAACAGGAAATCTTAATCTTTTTGCAATTGTTTCGCAATGTAACTAACTAAACGACTGACCTCATTTTTTTATATCGAAAAGATTCTCACAAAAAAAATTGTGACCTCTACTTGACCTGTGACTTATGTAATTATCTTTACTATATACAGAAATATGTTACACCCATATTCCCACACAATCACTCCTTAATATGATAGTAAAGTTATTAATGATCAATTTGGTTTTAAAGGGTTTATCATTGTTGTTTTATTAAATATTTTATAAAACTGAGTTCTTTATTTTATTCATAATCATTCTGCAACTCACTTAATTAATGAATTTTTTTATTTAAACGTTTTAGAAATCCTTCATTACAACACTTGAGCGGCCTGGCTAGCGTCAATGGCTAGCGCTTTGGCCCCACAGGATTCAGATTCGAGTCCTGGCAGTGACATGGAGGTTTATTAGTGGTTCGGAATCCACGTTAAACTGTAGGCCCCGGTCTAATTATTCCAAAGTGGTTAAAAAAATGATCCAATCAAACCTTGCAATATTTGAATAAATATTTTTCATATAAGTTTTTTCTCAAAATTCAAAGAGTAATTCATATAAAGTAATTTTTTCTCGACGCCATTTCTCTGAAGTTATACGAAAAGAAAAATTTGTTACTTACGAATTAAAAAACAATTTCGCTAAATAATAATAAATATAGCTGTAATTTATTACATTTAATAATAATCTCTCAAAGATAATTTTTTTTTTTTTTTTTAACTCTATGAAATGCAACAAAAAATGTTTTTTAGAAACGAATATTAAGTTTCAAATATGCAGAAATAAAGAAGGATTCTGAATTATGAAAAATACCGCATTGTTCTAAATAAACATAATCATCTTCTGTTGTTTCTAACTTTATTTTGAGTTCGTTGTATACAAGTTTTTGAAAAGATTTAAACACAAAAAAAAATTTAACAATACCTGAAAGGAAATGTAGGTAAAAATTCTACATTCTTTGAGGTACAGTAGGTAAATTCTTTTAAATGTTCGAAACAGAGAAGATACGATTAAGAAACTGTGTTAAATAGTGTTTTGAGTTATTCTTTTCAATTAATGTATTGTTCCTCAGTTCTAAACTACTTTCTATACCTTTCTTTTTGCGTCATTATGCTAATTTCGCGTTCTTTATAATGCATATACACCTTTCTTACACATCATTAGTAAAAATACATTTCGTTAAATCCTCTTTCATGGAAAATAAACTTATGCCAGCCCAATAACCTTTTACACAAATCACAGCAAAACTCATTACATTTTTTTGAAGAATACTTCCTTTTAATTGTGACAAATGAAATAAATACTAATTAATAAAAGTTTTCGAACTTTTCAAAAAACAGACATATGCTCCCGGATGTGATCTACTTTATTATATATCCGCCATCATCTTTGCCGTGACGACTAAGAATGTTTCGAATCTTTTTCTGTTCTTTTTCCTGGTGGCCAAAAACTACACCAATGCCCTGGGCTATAAACCATCATTTTCGCTTTCTACAAAACGGACCTTTTACATGGAAAAGTAACTTGCCTCTTTTCTTTTTTTTACTCTCATTTTTCCCTTCGGTGTTTGTTTGAGTGGAAATTAGATCACCAATCGTCCTGATTTTGTCTTCAGTTGTGGGCACAAAGGTTGCTAAAAAAAAAAAAAAAGAAGGCACGGTATCCTAGCAGCTGCATTAAGAGGCGTGTTTTCGGCCAACTTCCGTCAAGAGCACAGATGGTTCCAACATATAACAAATAGTTTGTGAAATGTTTTTCTCTAAACATTCTAATTCCTTGCTAAATTTCTTGGAAATAACATCTTTTTTCGTTTTTATAAATAATCGAAATTCTGAAATCTTTATTCAACGATATGCCTAAGTACCAAATAATTAAACCATCGTCAACTTTTAAGAAAAAATAAAAATAGGAAGATAAATATAAGGCCTTTTATACCAATAAAGATAGTTATTTGAAACAGATCCATTGATTTTATCATATATCTTTGAGATACCCACAGTTTTCATTTATCATTACAAAGAAGGAATTATTTCTTGGAATTTGTTTTTTTTTTTTTTTTTTTTTTTTTTTTTTGTTAAGTAAAAATTGATTTTTTCCCCCTTCAAAACACTTATTCTTACTTGCGAAATCTCATTATATATATATTGTCTTGACCTTGTTCCAATATTTTTTTCCAAGATTCATTCTCCATCACAAAGGGGTATTAAATCCTTTCTTCGTAAAATTTCTTTTAAGTGCATAAATAAGCACTTGCTAATAGAGGTCTTCAATCATGAAATTCTCAAAACATCAGTTTTTTACAATGAAAATGGAAGTTTCTCACAATGAGATCATTCACGTAAAAGCACTAATCAAATATAATTTAAAATCATGATTATGATTCAAAAAAAAATCCAACCACATGATTTGTGCATCACGGATTGTACAAATAACAATAAAAAATTGTAATATTAACAAATACAATATGCATGTTCGCACCTTACATGTGATTGCTTAGAAAGAATGCAAAAATTCTAACAAAATATAATTTGTGACATAAGAAAAACCACCAACATTAACCAATAGCGTTTATCTAAACATTAAATTTATATTTAGTACGTTAATTATTTTTTTCCATTGTAATCAGAATTAAGGGCGCCTAATGACCGAGCGACTAGCGCTCTGGAGCTCTGTGCCACAGGCCCGAGCCCAGTCTGAATACGCAATCCAGGATTCGAGTCCCGGAAGTGTCCTGAATGCTGGTAGTGGTTCGGAATCCACTTTAAACAGTAGGTCCCAGTCTAATATGACTGTAGAGCATTGGGCGTAAGACTAACAATCTTGTCCCTTAAAAGAAAGCATCTCCTGTTTCGGAATCTGCCATTAGGTAGACGGCCATGGTTCAACATGGACTATAGTGCCAGGGAGTTAGTTAGATAGTAATCAAAATTAATAGAAATTCTTCCAAAATTGAAGTAATAAAAATATCTTATTTAAGCTTTCATTATTTCAAAATAAATTGAAAACATGTATTCATAAAACAAGTAATATAAAAAAATTTTTTTTTTTAATCAATTCCTTTTCTTTTTTACTCTATTGCAGAAAGTTCTTTATAAATAATTTTCATTCATGTTTTTAAGTTTATCTGGCGCCATCTATTGGTAGATACATGCAACTTAAATCTAAAAAAAAAAACTAAAATTAATTAATTAAATTTAATGAATGAATTAATATTTGAAAAAACTGTATTAACATCCAATGTCATCCACTGCAAGTTAAAAAAAAAAAAAAAAATGTATTTGAACTTGAGTGGATGCATAAAAAGTATTTTAATAACGATTGAAAATTTGAACAAGGTATATATAGGGAGAATGAGCTAATAAAGGAATTGAACAAGATATATATAGGGAAAGTGTGAGCTAATAGAGGGAATTAAAAAAGACATCTCTAGAAGAAAAGAAAAATCAGATTGAGCAGATTCTTAACTGATTGCGTGTTTTTGAACTTGGTTCTGAGGGTAAGGTTCGATGAGGTAAAGAAGGATTTTTTTCTCTCTGATTTCTAACTAAATCTACCATTTCTCATATGAATTAACACAATGAGATGAAAGTAACATTAATGTTAAGTTGTATTCTACTTCTTCATTGACGCAACAGCCCCGTGGTGGGTCAAGGCAATCTGCCTGAAAGCAGATTTCGAGACAGGAGATGTTTTCTTTTTACAGATTAGAGTTGTCAGCCCTACACCCAACAGTCAGATTAGACCTGGACTTATGGTTTAAAGTGGATTCCGAACCTTTTCAAACATATATGGCACCGCCGAGACTCAAACCCAAACCATTTGGCCATCAGGCCCTGATAAATTGTATTAGTGATTAATAATAAATAACAGATTACTACACAAAACAATTTCATTCAAGATAAATTATTCATTCGTATTATTAATGAATAATGTATCTTGATTGAAGTTATGTTATTGTTATTCGTAATTATTCATTAGTATTCGTATTGAATTTTTTTAATAATATTTGAATCAATCTATATTTTATTTTATAATTATTTAATGTTCCAAGGAAAAAAAAAAAAAAATACATTTAGTATTATGAAATAATTTTTATTTCTTGTTAACTTCTTTTGATATAACTAAGTTACTTTGATTTTATTTCATGCATTTAAAAATATAATTTTGAAAAGGGTGTTCGTGGCCTTCATCTGACTAGCAAATAAAATATCTATGGAATAAAAATGATTAAGAACCTCACATATAGATGGATCATACAATGATCAGCAAAACAGAACATTAGAACAATTGCATAAGAAATACACAGAATGGTATTCACTACCTGATATTGCCTTGTGATAAAACCTACCTTGTTGGGCTGACTTTCGAATATTACAGCTTGGTAATAGTTGGTGTTTCAGTTAGTTCCTTAGAAACAGATCATAGGAACAGTCAGGTCTTGTAAATCCAGGACAATCTGAGTCGTACTGTTGGCTATTAGTTTGTTGAATATCGCCCTTAGAATTATTGGCTACAAATTAAAGCACTTGCAGGTGAAGGATTCTCTCAACATGAATTCCATAGTATTACAAATTGGATCAGCGATCATGGTCTACAGCTTTTCAAGTCATGATGCCAAACCAAGTATACTTCTCAATAACAAAAGTCCAGTTTGTTTACAGATACTTTTACACAAACGATTATCAACCATTTCCAAAATAAAATGGCACTGATCACCAAACATCATACATCTTTGTTTCTTTTGAAGATGGAGCCCCCTGACGTTCCATCGTTAAAAGAAAAAGAGCTCCTATACAAGGACCCTCAGCTGCAACTGTTATATGTGTTCATATAAAAAAAAAATAATTCTCTATGCTCTTCTTACATTCACATGTTCAATTAAATCTGCATAAAATGACAACTTCCATAACCATTCATTGTTTGTAACTTAAGCAGAGGGCAATCCCTTTCATTCAAGAAAGTTTCAATTATTGTTCAAGGCTCAAAAAATAGTGTTTGAACTTTTCCGCAGCTAAGCCAGCATACTGCCAAAATGACAAGAAAAATAATCAGCTAATTTTAATTTAAACTACTGAATACTGCAAATTCAACTTCAGTATAAGTTTGCGCAGAAGATCTACCTCCCGTGGTGCACCTGGTAACACTTTTTAGTGGCTAAAAGATCTGCAACTTGGCATTATTGTTAGATTAATGAACTCTGTTTCAGCATGTTTTGTTGTATTATTTTTTGTTGTTGTAGTATGTTTTTTTTTTTTCTTTTCGTTGTACTTTTTGCTGTAACTGTTCATAATCTGCCATTGGAAATAAAAAAACTTCAGTATATTATACATTGTGTAATAAATAAAATCTTTACCTGCTCTGTTGTTTGAAACAAAACAAAATCATTGTTATAAGTTCTCATTTCATTATGAAATATTCTTCTTAATGTACAATATATATTATCAGATGCTGTCTACAGAAAATTGAGCATGTTCCTTATAAATCTGTCTTTTTATACTGTTTCTTAAATAACATTATAAAATGCAATACATATTGATATTAAACTTTTTAAAATATATAAGAAATGTAATTGTAAATGGATTATACCTTAAATATATTTTTTAATAACATCATTATTTTTTAATTATAAAAAGAAATATATTACTTATTTTCAATTCATTAAAAAATTATACATTTTTTAATAGAAATCAATTAATGTTTTTGTTGGTACTCTTACTAATTTACTGAAATATTTTCTATTTAATACATGCAATACAAAGTGTTATCCCCAAAAAAAAAAAAAAAAACATTAAAGATATATTTATCATATTTGAATCATTTACAAGATTTTTATTATTAATTTGTGCTAAAATTTTAAACATCATTAAATACATTTAAAAGAAAGACCAAACAAAAATTTTCTTGCATTTTAATTGCCATTTATAGTAACATAAAAAGTCAAAACATGGAAATAAAAAAGAAGGTTTTAAGATGTGAAAATATGTATTTATTACTGAATAATGACAAATACTGTTTTACACAACTTCTGGGGGAAAAAAATGTTAAAACTAAAAATAAAATTTTATGGGAAAAAAATAGCCATTACACAAAGGAATAGAATACAGAAAATATAAAATATAACAAATGCAGATATAAAAAAAGAAATTTAAAGCTAAATTTAAAAAATTATGTTATAATATATTTTTATAACATTGAGAAGAGAAAAATATGTTATAATTTTTTGCCTTTTTTTTTTTTTAGAAAATATATGAAAAATGAACACTTAAATAAATTTAGTATGATATAATACACAGAAATACATAAAATGCATTTATAGAAAAGAATTAATATAGAAAATTCAAAATAAAAACATTTTATAATAATGCATCATAAATACTTTTGCACAATGCACAAAAATAGTCACTTTGGAAATTACACTTTGAATAATGTGTTAAGTAATGTCAAATTAAAACAAACTGGTTTTGGTGCACTTTTTTTAGAAAAATATGAAAATTGAGACCTTAAAACAAACTTATTATAATGTAACATTTTTATAATGTTTTAAAACACACATATATTTAATAAAAAAACAATTTAATTAATCAATGATAATCAAAAAAATCATAAAATCCATGAAGAAAATGGTTTTATTTTAACACCAATGATAGTTTCATTATCATTGATATCCATCAATAAGAATGACAAATAAATATATTAATGTAGCATTTTCTTCTTAACCATAAGACAATATTAGTAACACATTTACAGTTAGATAATGTGTAATTCTAAGTGAAATAAAATCAAATTGAATTTCAGTGCATCTTAAAAATGATTCTTTAAAAGAAAATGAAAAATAAACACAATGAAAAAGTTTCCATAAGGTAATATATGTAATAATTATGTGTAATATGTTAATGAAACTAAGCATAAATTAATTAAAAGACACCGTTAAGATGCCATCCATTTATAAAGTGGTTATTCTTCATCAATCGTGATAGTTTTATGATTACTAATTCCATCCATAAAGTATATGTCTCCGACACAGACTATAAAGTAGTTTTTGAAAGGGGGGGAAGGAAACTACATGAACAATAACTTTGGATATAATAATTCAGAAAATGTGCTAAAACAATAAACAAAGTTATTTTGAATTTTGATGCATTTTATAAGAGAATGAGGGAAAAAAAAAAAATGAACATTAATGCAAACCCATCAAATATAATACAGGAATATATACATAATTTTAATGAAACTGAGCAAAATGTAATGAAAATTGCCATATTATACAATCCATGTAGAAAATGATTACTCTTTTATCGATAATGACAATTGCATGATCGCTGATATCTATTAATAAGGATATTTTCCATCTTAGAATATAAAAAAGTGACTTTTTTTTTTTTTTTATTTAACCTGATATCATGATCAGCAATTTTAGAAATTCTAATAAGAGTAATTTGTTACTTAAAATGAAATAAAAGCTGTTTTAATTCGGAAGCATTTTTTCGAAAATGAACTTGAGATAAACACTCAAACAAACCCATTAAAATGAAATGCATGAAAATATATATAATTAATGAAATTAGGCATAAATTAATGAAAAATGTCATTATTATACAATCCATGTAGAAAATGATCATTCTTCATCAATAATGTCGGTTTCATGATCACTGATGCCCTTCAGTAAAGGATCTTTCTCTGGCACTGAATATATAAGTGTTACATTTTATAGTAATCTGGCATCATTTGCAAGTTGCAAATCACTGTTTGAAGATGGTGAGCTTGTTCTGCAGGAATTTTACATTCTTTCTCAATTGTTTCAAAAAATACATGAAAAGGAAAAGTTGATGGAGGATACACAATAAAAGCTTCAATTTTTGCAGCTGGAATGCCATATTTGTAGCCCAATTGATCCTAAAACAGAAAAATACATCACATTAATATCAAATACCTTGATTCAAAAATAATTAAATATACAACAAAATTCAGTGTCACTAATAGAATGCTCAAAAACATAATAAATTTTTGAAATATCATCAACTATTAGTTTATTACTGGCATCACAGTTTTTATAATAAAAAAAAAACTTTTTACAATATAAAAGAAATAAGCAAATTATGCAACAGCTTCTCTAAGATGCATTTTGTGTGTGATTCCAACAAGATAGCACCCCTCTGATTAAAGCAGCAGATACAGTGCAAATTCACTTAAGTGAATTTGCACTGTATATGCTGCTTTAATACAAGTTACCATTAGTAAAGGTGATCATGCAGAAGAGCTACCATCTTCACCCTACTTTAAACTTCTATGGGTTTCTACCTCTGGGATTATGCAAAGCTACAGGTCTGTGTAACTCAGCCAACACTCGGCAAGTTCTGAAACAACATTCCAGTCTTGCTTATCATGCAATCATACCAACTATACTCAAATGTGTCCATAATGCAGCATTGTCATGTATTTAATTGTGTATCCTCCCAATGAAAACATTTTGATCAGTATCTATAGCAGATTCCTTCCTTTTATTTGTTCTTGTTGTATGCTTGTTTGCAACTTGTACATATATCTATAAAGTACATGTGCTTCCTTTGATTTACGAATGTATGCCCCTAACTTCTATAGTAATTTCCCTTTTCAGTGTGTTGATACTACATAATTTGATGATGGTCTACAATTTTCTAATTGACTTTTTGTTTATACCTTATTTCATTTTAGAGTTCGATTTCCAAACTTCCTTGTTTTGCCATTAGGATTCTTGCGATGGTATTCAGAACATAGGACATTAAACTTTTATTTTATAGACCACTTTATCATAGATGCATCCATTGTTCGAGGATGGGGAACTGTCTTTTAATAGCAAAAGGGGCATTGCTTCCTAAATTCAATCCCAAACTTTAAAATTAAATAACTCAACCAATTTTTGTCAAAAAGAAATGAAAAATTTTGAGTTACATTTGTTAGAATGGGAGTATATTTTTTACAAAAATATTATAAAACATGGTGAAGTGTATAAAAATTTAAGATTTTTAACTTCCTAACATTGATTTTTTTTTAAATATAAAAGTACCATAACATGAATTAAAACATATTTAAAACATTTTTGTAATTGGAATTATATGTCTAGAACCAGCAGTTTCAGAAATAAAGACTAGACACAAACTTTAAATTGTATATATTATAGAAAAATTAAGTTATATATATTATAGAAAAATTATATATGTAATGAAGTCATACCAAGCATTTATTTTGTAATTTTATGAGCAGAGGAAGATGAGATACAGTGAGATCACGAAGAGATAACAGATCTTTTTGAGAAATTACTGCTTTAGCACGGAAATGGCTATTAGAACAGTAGCAATTTTCTGGTTCATCTTTCAACAAAACAAATGCACTGATTTCATTTGATTCACTGTACAGGATTCTAGGATCAGTACTTTTAATGGTGGTGATATCTTCATACTGAAAAAAACACATGCAGAGTGAATAGTGATTATTTATTTGCATACATAAACTTGAAATAAGAAATTTTTGTTACAAAAATAATATTATATAAATATTAAATCACAGTCAAGCAGAAAAGAAGTTATTAAAAAAATATAAGATTTTATTAAAAGTAAAATAAAGTTTATCTTTCAAAAATATATTTATAATAATAATAATTTTAAGTAGCAAAGAAAAAAATCAAGTGGGACATTTTTAATTTGTGCTTTCTTTATTTCAAATTAGATATTCATTATTATCTTTTATTTAATAAACAACTGATACATATTATAATTTTGAAAAAGCAAAACCAACTTTAAAATGCTTATTAAATATAGCAATTCTGCAGTAAAATATAAGATAAAATATTCAGGAAGATACAATAAGTTTACATAAAAATACTAATGCATTAAAAGCCCTTTTAAACAACTTTAAAATTATTATTTAATATTGAACACTGAAAAATTAAAACTGAATAGTAGATGCATTCACAGTTTATTAGCCAATATATGTTTTGTTTCATTAATACAATCACTAAGTTAATAAGATAAATGAATTTACAGTTGTTGATTTTTTTCTCTCCTCAATAATAATATACATTTTATAATTACAAATTTTGGTGACAAAATCAGTGTAAAAGAAACATCACATTTTACTCTCCATCACATAAAAAAAATTAAGATATTTGTGTTACATCATTAAATTTCGCTGATAATTTTTGCAATGAAATGAGATCTTCTGTATGAGTTTGCTATGAGTGTTTTACTGAATATTTATTGTAACCATATTATGGTTTAGCTCAGAAACTTTTATTATATAGCAGTTTGCTTTTAAAATAAAGTAAGAATAAAAGGTAAAATAAGGCTTAAACAATTTTTTTCAAATAATCTGTTTAATTAAAATTATTGAAAGTTTTATTTATTTGTTGCATTAATTTCCAGATTATTTATCTTATTAGACCCTTATGGTGTGATAATGTAGAATTTGAAAGATAAAACAAAGTTTTAATTTATAAAATTTGAATAATATTATTTAATATGTGGTATATCTACCCTTTAATTTTCTTTCAATGTGATATACATATTATAAAATATTTACTAAATACAACTAAATAACAAAAAATGTTATTTACTTTTAGCTGCCAGAAAAAGAATGAACTGCAATTGGATAACTCAAGATAAAGCAGCCAATAGGCAAGCATAAATCTAAAAGTCAAGTCAAGTAAAAAGAAATGATGCTCCAAGGTTTAAACATGACTTCAAATGCTAATTTGTTTCATTTCAAAATTTATTAATGTTCGCTTTCTTCTTCTTCTCCACTGGCGCAACAGCCCCATTGTGGGCCAAGGCAGATCTGCCTACTGGCAGATTTCGAGACAGGAGATGTTTTCTTTTACGGGGAGGGTTGTTAGCCCTACGCCCAGCGCTCTACAGTCATATAAGATCGGGACCTATGGTTTAAAATGGATTCAATGTTCGCTTACTACAATATAGAAAATTTAAATAAAAATAATTTATTTGCATGTTAAACTTTTTTTGTTCGATTAATTTACTATTTTAACTATCGGAACTTTTTTTTTATCTCTATCATTTAATGGTGGAGATATAAAATAATTAGAACAATTAATGCTATTAGTAATTAAGATTAAGATTATAGAATAATTAATGTTATTTATTCAACTTTATTTATTATTAGTAATGTGTTTATTTAATGTATATAAAGTTAATAAAATCATATAAAAAAAAAGAAATTGTCACATAAAAAAAATCGTAAAAAATTAATTGTATATATTAGTAAAAAAAAAAATAGAAATTGTAGATATTAGTAAAATTAATTGTAACATTGTAAAAAAATTAAACTGTTCACTAATTTGCTTCAATTTTCTTACATTCTGCTTTTTAATAATGAAACTTTAATAATAATAGTTACACACAAAAATAGGATGCATTGCATATTCATTTTTCATATTTTTGGGTATCATCTACAGTAAACAATACAGCCATGCAATATTGTTTTTAGAACTTGAAAATAATACAAAGGGGGAGGGGGACATCCTATTGTTGTAAATTATCATCATTGGATCTTGTTGAAATATTTAAATAATAATGCCAATTAATATTTATTTATTTTAGTCTTATTTAATTTTTATTTATTAATTATTCATTACAAGAATTATTTTATACTGTTTTAATAATTTGTCATTTTATCATTTTTAGAATTTTTATAACTAAGTTAGTAAAGTATTTCTAGTAAGATTTGTAAATTATATTATACCTACAGTTTTAAAAAACATATGTAAAAATATTTTTAAAAAAAATCATAAATAAACTTTGAAATCTTATTAATTAATAACTAATATCTACAAACATTAATTTTAAAAAATTACTACCTTCTTAGAAATTACTCTAATATGAGGAAGTATAACATTTTCATATAAATCTTTTGATTCCTTTACCATAATGATTGGTATATCAATAAATCTTAGAAAATCACTTTCAGTTGCAGGATGAATTACTTGTACACTGATACCTAAAATGAAAACAAAAATAATATATACAGTTAATTAAAAATGGCATATAATAGTAATTTAATCATTAATTTATATTTAAAAAAATGAAAATTAAAACAGTTCATTTCAATTTAATAAAAAGTAGCAATGAAAAAAAAACAATTGTGAATCACATATATATATTTACATCATCATCTTGGCAATTGAATCCCTGAAAACCAAATCCTATTGATCCTGAACCCAGACAAATATAATCCTCCCTCTAACGCAGCTGGCAAATACTAGGCAGTTATCTTTATGCCATACGCAAGGGCTGCACCAACATTACTCATTTAGCACTTCCCAGGGGGCATGCATAGCTTGAAGGTATGCTAAGGACGAGAGTGACCCTACCCCTGCAATGCTCTACAATCATATTAGACTGAGACCTATGGTTTGAAGTGAATTCTGAACCATTACCAGCATCCATGGCACAGCCTGGACTCGAACCTGAAACCTGTGGTACTGAGAGCCAGAGTGCCAGCCATTTAGCCATCAGGCCACTGGATGTATTGCTGTAATTTCCTGCCTATAATCTATTTATTATATGTTAAAAATTGTACAGTTTCATAGTGCAAATTACAGAACTATGGATATTTTTCTTCAAAAGTTTCATAAAAATCAATTCTATAAACTGTTACTTTAATCTATTTTGCAATATATATATATATATATATGACAGAACATTTTGTAAGCGAAAAATAAACAATATTCTTAACATAAAGAGAAGAACATAACAGTTCTGATTGATGGAAGGGAAGATTTTTAAAAATTTACAAAATTGTGATGTGCATCCTAAATTGGTATGACGCTAGTATATGATAAAAGCCAGGAATGAAACTAAAGATAAGAATTAAAAATGCTAACAGAAGCCCAAAAATTTAATTAACTATGAGATTGTGATACTTATATTGTGATAGATTTTCATCTGTAGCAAATATAAAGATCACAATTTGTTGGAAAAATAATGACTATTTGTTTTCACAATCTTGAATTTAAGACATATTTATTTTCATCTAATTGTGATATCATAAAAGCTTTTAAAAATTCTCTTATTTTTAAATCATGGCTATAAAAACAAAAATTAGTTGGTTATGGTACGTCAAAGAACATGTGTGAATTGTCCAAATATTATCTGAGATCTTTAATTTTTTAAGCCATAAATCATAAGTTTTATAGAGTGTCATGGATTATAGGCAGAAAAATACAATAATTTTCTATGGTAATGCCCATTTAGTTCAAGTTTATAATAATTAGATTCAGTGATGATCCTGATTAATCAGATTATTGCAACAATCTGATTGTATAAAAAAGTTATGAAGTAATTTAATAATCAAATTGTACATTATAAAAAATTTTAGCACTATGAATGAAATCACTATAATAAACAACTTAAATTTCATATCAACAAGTAAATTCAAAGCTCGATAGCACTATTTATTTTACTAAACAATTTATAGAATATTCAACTGTTTTTAATTAAATTTTTGTGGTTAATTACTTTTAAGGGTACTTACGTATTAACGATACCTTGGCAACAGACTTGGCGGTTTTTAAGTGTGGCCAATCTATCAGCCTAATATAAAACTGAATAATAAAATCTGCCAAATCTGTAGCTGCGATTGGCGCGTGTGCTCTTTATTGCCGTAACTGTCGCCAAGGTATTCTTAATATGTAAGTATCCTTTTAAGTTTAAGTTATACAAAAATATTAATTTCATAACTTATACTTTAATATTACATTATTCTTTCATATCGAATCTAAGCTTACAGAAATTAAAACTTTGCAAAAACATCAAATTTAAAGACTTTTTACAAAATAATCAGTTATGATATGTTAATTTCATATATTTTTTCCTTTATTTCTTTATTAGCATTTATTTGTAGTTGAAACATTGTTATGCATTAATATAAATTAGAAAAAATATTTAAATTATAATAATAGATATATTAATTTGTTTAAACACAAAAAAAAATTCTTAAACTTATTATAAGGTATTTTTGAATTTATGTTTTATATTTCAACTAGCATTTCAAGAAAAACAAAGCAAAAATTATTAAAATCAAATAAAAATATATATATATCAGGCAGATTTTTTATTCATTAAACATATTAACACTTACTATAAATCATAATAAATTAATACCATATTATACATTAAAATATAAAGCTTTTCAATAACTTTCCATATGAAATAAATTAATAATCTTAACTGGCAAACACATTAGAATTTCTTTAATTCATATGCAACATACTATAACGAAAAATATGCATATAAAGCCTACTTATTTTAGAATGTATTATTACTTAAGCATCTGCACAAAGATTAACATAGAAAATACATTCTTATTCTCAAACGATCATCTAAAAATGCACTTTCCACTTAGCATATTAATCTTACTGACTGGAAACTCTTACCATTGAAGCCATTTTGTGGATATACATGATAATTTCCATAGATATTATTCCAAAATTTTAGTTCAAGTCGCGAATCAGAAGAAAATAATTGAGGTAAATCTCTCGTATCAAATGGCATTTTTTCTACAACAATTATGGCTGGCCTAACATCTCCAGTAAAACGACCTTCTACAACAATGGATTTAGTAGCTGAATTTTCTTTCAAAATTCTTAAAACTTTGAAATTCTTCAGCGATCCAAAACTTTCTTCCGTCTGCTTTTTTTCAACTGGTTTTGAAACTTCACTGTGTTTATTAAATATACCGGATTCATCGTAAGAGCCAGTTGTCAAATCCACAGCCATTTCTACGCTCTTTGTTTACAAACTGATTCTTAACGTGTAACAGTGAATAATTTTTTTCCAGTGGACACAGACTTTCATACAAGAGAAAAATTACAACAAAAGATGTAATATTTTGATGTTATACGAATGAAATCTAAATCAACATAAAAATTTTGTGTTCAATATTTAATTTTCTAAAAAAATTAAAATCTCAAAATAAAATATCTTTAATATCAATTTTTATACTTGGTGTTAACTGTAACTTTGGCAGCTGTTATATTTAGTGCATGATTCAATTCGCAAATCAAATTTTGTATTTTAATAATTTAAACCAATCATACATATCTATACATAATGATTTTTTAAGAATTAAAAGACTCAAACATTTAATAACAATAGTTATATCTCGTTTCTTCAATTGTTTTATTTCAAATATGGAGACTGGAAACAATATTCAGACTCAAAATTCTAAATTTGATTACCGTGAACTTTCTGCCATGCTTTTAGATCCATCTATCAGACTAAATAATAAAATAATTGTTCCAACCAGTCTGGGTACAAACATAATAAAGACAAAGGATGAACTAAGAGTTGAAGCAGCCTTTAACAGTTGCACCTTTAAGGTTATGATGAGCACTGTTGGTGGTTAGTATCGTAGATGCATGAAAAATTACTTAAATATAAACTTCTTAGAACTTTAAATGCAGTAGTGTTTTAATATACGAAAATATTATCTTAAGTTCATAATATTTTATACAAAATGAAAAAAAAAAAACATTTAAAAGATATTTTCTTTTAGAAATTCATGCTGATTGAATTCTTTGAATAAGACTCGTTTTTCTGCACATAATAAATTCATAAAATACTATAATGAATATTTTTGCATTTTTTTCTGTTTTAATAAATATATCTTCATAACACTTGAATTTCATCTAATAAATATTCATTAAAAATTAAAAGTAAGCAATACTCATACAATTTGAGTTTTATTCATATATATATATATTGGCATAAAAAGAATTATATTTGTTAAAGTTATCCAATTAATTTTGTATGTTATGTGTGCCTCTTCAAAAATAACAATTTTTATTTGGATCATACAAATGCATATCTCAAGATACTTAGCTTGTTCAATAATTTTTAACATATTTCAAATTTGCCTTTAAAAAGTAGGAAATTTTTGTAGTTTATTTTGACATCCGTAAAATTTTAAATAGTTACATTATAAAATTCCAAATTATCTATTGCTGACTTTTACTGAATCAAACAATTAAATCTATCAACATAAATTTATTTTTTGTATATTAAGAAATAGATAAAGAAAAATATTTAATGTCTTGATTCCCACAATTTCTCCTGTCTTAGTTTTCCCTGACAGTTTATTTGAATGCAAGATCCAAAGTGAATGCATAAACTGAAGTAGAAAAAATGTTTATATTTCAGATATTAAGATTATATTTTGTTTATTTGTAAGACATTTAAGAGTACAATGAATTTTCTAAGTCAGAGGTGGCCAACCCGTGGCCCCTCCTTGAATATTTTTCCAGCTCATGAGATTTATCACATTTTTTACAAAATATATTTATTTTATAATGACCAAAGTAGTGAAAATTAATGTATTAAAAATATATTATTTGTTCATTTGAGAAATCTAGCACAAAAAGATGTTAACGCTTTTGATTCAACTTTCACCTGCAAATAGTTTTTTCGAAAATGAAATTAACCAAACACAAAACACCTTCAAATATAATGGGCGCTAACCTGCAACACCAATTATGATGTGCAAATACCCAAATTGAGAAAAAAATCAATTTGTAAAAGCTAAGTGAAAGAGTGAATAATCAAATATCGCACTAGTAAAATAAATATTTTTTAATGATTTCATTTTTTTTTTTATATGTTTTTTGATTTTTAGTGTTATAAATTTCTTTATAATGTGTGTTTAGTATCATTATTATTATATTATCTATTCTTATATGTAAAAAAATAATAGTGAACACAATAATAATAACTCATTATGTTTCAAATTTTCACTCTAAAAAATGTCTATAGTGAGTCTAAATCTAATATGGAGATATATAATTTTACATGTGGCCCACGGAGTTACGATTCATTTCAAAGTGGCCCACAAGATCATTTGGGTTGGCCACCCCTGTTCTAAGCCAACTATTTTCACAGTATGGATTTTTATTCCATTGACTTGATATTTAAACTATTTTTCGAGAATGTTGCCGCTAACTTTTAAAATTGTCATTTTTAAACCAATAAAATTGTTATAATATCTTCATATGTCTTTCAGTATTGTTTTAAATTAATTATTTTTATGTGAATGAGATTTTAAATGAAGCATTTACTTCACTAATGTCTAAATGAAGAAAAATGAATAATAAGAATAATATAAAAATAAGAAGCCTGTTAGGAGTTCTCGTTCATATATTATAATTTCTTATCTGTAACTTGGACCAATTTTGGAATTATAGTTTTCAGCAATAAAAACAATTGTACACTTATTCACTTGTTTTCTGTGACCTAGCATATATTAACAAAGTTCTTTTTTTTTTCCCTTGTGTTTGAGGCCTTAACATATAATTTTTATCATTGTTAATGCTGTAATATAAAGCATTAACATATACATTTAAAAGAATTACTCCTCTAAGAAAAGACCATGACCTGTTCATTACTGATTTAATTGAAATTTATACTATGCATAGTTCATGACTGGGATGTTAATTGGCCAAAGTAGTAGAACCCACCTCTCATTAATTGTTAAAAAAAAAAAAATCAACTTTAAAAACTGTAAACACTTTTATACCATTGAAGCATATACATCACTGACAAATGATTTTATGATGTATTGGTTAATGTCCCAAATTAGCATTTTGAAGGTTACAAGTTCTATTCTCAGCATGTCTGTTCTTTTTAATTTAAATTTCTTACATTATATTTAAAATACAGAAATTTAATAAGAGTTTTCTATTAAAAACATCAATATATTTTGATATATTATGTGAAAAAACATACTTTTCTTTATAAACATTTTTATTACTATCAAATATTTATTTTCCTAATATATGCATTTTTTTTTTTTTCAAAGTATGTGTTCAGTGTAACAATTGAATATCAGAAACAAAGAAATATATTTTTGAAATTATGCAAGTTTGGGAATTAATGATCAATGTTAGTTATATAGGATCATTGTTGTAGGGGGCCTGCTGGCCAAGTGGGTAGCGCTCGGTACCACAGGTTTCGGATTCGAGTCCTGGCAGTACCATGGATGTTTGTGGTGGTTCAAAATCGACTTTAAACTGTAGGTCTTGATTCTAGTATGGCTGTTATTCGCGTCTGTAGCATTTCAAGCCACATTTGCCCCTGGGTAGTGCTAAATGAGTAATGTCGGTGCAGACCTTGCTTATGGCATAAAGATAACTGCATAGTATTTGCCAGCAGCCAGGATTATATTTGTCAGATTTTGATGAAATAAGAATATAATGAGCTATAAAGAAAAGGAATTGTGAGAGCCACTTTGATATCCATAGTAAAAACAGGAGAATCAATGTTTCTCGACATCTAGAATACTTTATGAATGCCAAGTTTATGTGTTAACAGATTTTTGTCTACATCGTATTAGAAATAAGCTTTGTTCACATTTATGTTTTCATTAAAGATATAGTATCATCAACTTTTTCATTTGCTGTTTTTATAATCCTTTTAACTAATTTTTTTTTCCTGTTTTCATTCACAATTCTGCGGTAAATAATTCTAATTGAGTTTTTTGTTCAAATAGAATATTCTGTACCTATTTCAAATAATTTTTTTTCTTGTAGAATATGATTAAATATTGTAATCTGACTTTTACAATCATGAATATTTTCAGAAACACTTGCATATGAAAAAAGCAATATTAGGCAACCGTAAAATAAATTAATATCTAAAAAAAAATTATATAATCCAAATAAGAAATTAATATGTGTAATAATACATATCTAGTTATTATTATTAATTTATGTAATTTTGATATAAGAAATTAAAATGGGAAAAATGCCCCACCAATTTTAGTACTCGCAATTTTAACTATTATGTAATGAAATTGCTTGTCAATGCAGTGCTTTAATAATCTAAAAGCATTTAAATTCTAAATAAGTAAATTTCTTAAACAATTTAGAAAGGATCGTACTATTTTGACATATTAACATCCTAGTTATGACTTATGCATAGTATAAATTTCAATTAAGTGGACAGTTCATGAACTCTCTTTGTCAGAAAAAGATGCATGTCCTCCATAGAAATGCCCAAATTTATATATTTACAGTGTGTATTTAAAATATCTGGTAAAAATTTAAAGGCCGGAAGAGAGTACCGAGATGCATTTGTGGAAATGGTATGTATAAGTGCTAGCACATAAGTAAGATGTAAACAACAGGGAGGTAAGAAAGGCGGTAAAATCAAAAGAAACAAATACTATTCTAATAAAAAAAATTTATAGTAGGTGCTTAAAACAAGAAATTGGAATTTTCATTTTAACTATGTCAAACAAAAATACAAAAGAAACATTAGAAGACTCTATCCCCTTATAGCAAGAAACTCAAGCATGAGTAGACATAATAAATTTCTGATTTTCACCTCTATGCTTCATCCTCTCCTCACCTATGCTTGCCCAGTATGGGCCTATGCTGCTAATTATAATACTAAAATCTTGGAAGCTCAACAAAATATGACTATTAGACAAATAACGAATGTCAATTGGTTCATGAGAAATGCTGATATTCAAAGAGCTATCTCCCTGCTACCTATAAAAAAGTACTGGAAAAAACTTGCAGAAATATTCTCCAATAATGACAGCCACCAACATCTGGTCATTCAAGAGATCGAACAATATGAACTGCACTCTAATTTTAAAAGACCTAGGAATATTCTGCTCAAACCTACCTAAATTCAATTTTAAAGTGTTGGAAGTTTTCAATTCTCACAATTTCCATTAATCTCTGAGCATTACCAATGTTTTCATTCTTTTATGTTTGGTTACCACCGGAGAGGGTGCCCTGACGGGGTCAGTGAGCTCCAATAATCTTCAACATCATCATCGTCATAAAACAATCACTAACAATAATAAAATAAAGGATTGGTGTGCATTAGGAAAAATATTAGGCAAAACACAATGGCATATTTCTAAAAGTTGTCTTGCCAGACGTTCTTTCTGATGTTTCTCCAGCTGTATATGCATGAATATGGTTTTAGCATACTAATACTCTTAGCTTACATCAGCAGAAATATTAGAAATTATGTGCACTATTCATTCATCAGGATGAAGTAGACCTTTTCTTTGACCACACTAAGAACATATCTATGAAAGTTCCAGTGATCAGTTGCTACTAGAAATGTGCTTGACATTTTTGCTAATATATACCAATCTATGCCACCATTAAGAAACTTAAGTTACTGTGGTCTCTCTATCAATAATCTATAGTAAAACATTTAATCATTAAAATGTTTTTCTTTTGTTCATATCTTCCTTAAATAATAGCAATTACAAGTACTATTTCTGCACACACACTCCAAGATCTGCTTATGTCAGTTCCTCTCTGCCCTTTGTTTCTCAAAAAAAAAAAAAAAATGTATGTACAGAATTACTTAAAACAGCTACTTTACATCGTCCACTCTCATTACATTTACTAAAATTGTTTATATTCAAATAATAATCCACATCAAGAAATTTCAATGTTTTTTAACTTACAGATTATAGGTAAATAAATTTTCATAAGTATTGCAAATAATATTTTCTAGGTTTTGGCGTCGGAGCTTTTATGGGTTTGATTTCTGCAAGTATGGATCCTCAGACAGGAATTGCTGTTGAAAAGCAAACTGTTAGAGGAATTCTGAAAGATTTTAAAGTCAGAACATTGGGATATGGAAAAAATTTTGCCATCATTGGAGCACTTTTTTCTGCAGTAGAATGCAGCATTGAAACAGTAAGTTTTTATTTTGTTTTTTAAGGATAGGATATTTGTAGAATTTATATCCAAGACAATTGCTAAAAAATTTTGTATTACAAAAATTCATTGAAATGCTCTTTTTTTTAAATTCTTTTTTTTTATATCACTATGTTAGTTAATAGAACTTTATTCTTTATTTTCAATGGTAAATTTATCTTATTTATTTGGTTCAATATCATGAATGCCATCTGTCAGTTTACTTCAAATATTAAATTGTATCACAAGCTACTGAAAAATCGCTAAATCTTTTAACAATATATTTTCTTAATGTAAATAGCATAGAGGAAGAAGTGATTGGAAAAATGTCACATTAAGTGGTGGAATAACAGGAGCTCTTATTGGAATGAGAGGTAAGGATATATTCTTTGTATTTCTAATGCACATCTCATTATATCAGGAGTGGAAAATCTGCGCCAAAATTCATCCCTTGCTACATTTTGCTATATAAACAGCAAATTTCGCATTTCTGCGCCAAAAATGAGAATTTTCTTTATTTTGATTTAATAACCCAGAAAAATAGTCTAATATGAATGAGCCTATCATCAGGTTTTGCTTAAGATCGTTATTAGAATGGGTAAGAATTAACCAATGGTGTAAGAGTTCTGCTTTTTACGACGTTTTGCTGGCAATAGGATTTATTCCTTATGTAAATTAGCTTGAATATATATTGTGGTGCCATCTATTGGTTTTTATAGTAATGAATAGGATAAATAATTGTGAACTTAAATTAAATATTTCAAATGGATGTATTAAATTTAAATTAATTTCAAATTTTATTAATATTTACATTTATAAATTATTCATTACCATGCATAATTAATTTCTAAATATTTTTGAATTTTTCTGTACAACTAATATGTTTTATTTATTCCTTTTTTATTTATTTATTATCTTGTTAAATATCCAAATTTTTAAATAATTTTATTTTTAATAATAGTTTACAAATTAGCTGTATTCTTTTATTTGTAGGATTAAAGCAATTCTTTATTTCTCATTTATTAGTTGAACTGAATTTTGTAAGCACATTTTTTACTCAGAAAATCTACCACTGTTATATGTAGAAGTAATAAAATTCTCAAAAATAAGATTTGTTAAATAGTATTTAAAAACATATTTTTGGCATTTATTCATTATTTGCCTATACATAATACATTTTGTATTTTTTCAAAAATTTGATACATATAATTTTAAAACTAAAAAAATTACTTTTGCTTATGCAAATAGAAATAACTTATAGTAAATGTATTAGCATTTTTTTTTTTTTTTACTCAATTGAAGCTTGTATATTATTTGATACTTTTAATTTTAATCAATCTTACTACCGTTTATTTAAAATAATATGTTAGACGTAAAAATAGCATGCCAAAACAAAATTCAGGGAACTTGATGAAGAAATTCGGACAAAATATTTTTTATTAAATAATTCAACAATCATATTTTTATATTAAATGCATTTAAAATTTATAACAATATTTCCAAACAAAATGTTCAATGCTAAGAATTCCAAAAATTCGAAGCTGCAAGAAAAAGAAATTATTAGCCTTTAAAAATACAAAGAGTACAGCGTGGTTATATTTAAAGTAACCCTATTCAGACCCCCTAGGGTATTTAATACAAACTGAAACTTGGTATATACGGTATATGGACCATGGGGAATAGATTTCTGCAATAAAAATATAGTTTAAATTTTGATCACCAGGGGGCAATTTTTCAAAAATTTCTTCTGCAAATTAGTCAAACCTATAAAGAAATTTGCAGTCAGAGACAGAAAATCATTCTGACTGTCTTTGTTATCGTTAATCATGTCCTTACAGAAGAAAGAACGAACTTTACTGGTAAAACTTTTATCAGAACGGCAGCGATAGCTTAGCTGCATTGCGTGAATAACGTTATTTAAAGGGATTGCGTAAAGGGTCCATGTCGAAGAATGGTTTGAAGAAGATGGTTATGAAATTTGAAGAGACTGCAGTCTTGGGATATTCTGCCAGGAAGAAGGCGAAACGAGTTACGAATGAAACTATTGAAGTCGCTACTGCTGTATTTGAAAAAGCCTTCCCTGCCAGCTATTCTTCAGCAAGTGCTCGATCGGTGTCACGCGAGTTGGCGATTTCATTGTCGTCAGTACGAAAAATTCTGCAATCCATTTTAAAATGGTATCCGTATAAGATCCACGTAGTGCAAATGCTGCAACCTCAAGACCCCCAAACATGCTATGAATTTGTTTGCCGAGAATGGAAGTTGATGACACGTGGCCTTGGCAAATTCTATGGTCAGATGAGGTGCACTTTTTAGATGGGGCTGCGAATAATCAAAATTGCCGCATATGGATTGCTTCACCTTGTAATGTTCTGCACCAACAACCACTGCATTCTTATTATGTGACTGCATGGTGTGGATTTACTGCTGCTTTTATCGTCACACCATTTTTCTTTGAAACTCCCACTCTTCAAGGTCCTAAAACGTGCACTTCTACAACATGTCCGCTTTACAGGAATGCCAATGTTGGCAGACCACTGTCTTTATGCAAGATGAAGCAACTCCTCACATTGGGCACCTAGTCAAAGAACTGCTTCGTGCTAACTTTAGCGAGAATCGTGCAGTATCCAGAGCTTTTCCGTATTCCTGGCCTCCTCGTTCACCTGATTTAAATTCCTATGATTTCTGGTAGTGGGGATTCCTAAAAGATCTTGTGTATGGAAGAGGAATTAGGGCTTTACCTGAATTGAAATCGTACATTACACGCCACGTTGCTGAAATCCCTCGTGAGTTTCTTCTACCATTGAATATGCTATAATGCGCTTTCAACACGTAATTGTTGTCAGCGGAGCACACGTTGAACATATTCTGTACTTGAATAAATTTTAATGGTTCTGACAAATTTGTTGTCCTTTTTTAGGCGCCACAATTTTCCCTGGTGGCCAAAATTTGAACTATTATTTTTTTTATTGCAGAAATTTTTCCCCTGTGGTCCATATACAGTATATACCAAGTTTCATCAAAATCCATTAGTTAGAGCGTGTTCTAGAGGGGGTCTGAATAGGGTCACTTTAATTATAACCACCTTTTATTAATAAATACATCCATAAAAATTTTTACATTTGATTCTAATTTTCTTATAAATACATCAATAAATTGGTTTTGTATTGAATTTCAAATATCAAATGAAATCATTGAGTTTAATTTTTGAAAAAAATGCAATTTTATTTCATATTAATCTTGTGATTATAAAATTAGTATATGCCTTGAAGTCGAACAAGAACTGTTAATGTAAAAAATATACTGTTACGAAACCACTGAGAGCAAGAGAGAAAATTATTACAAAAATAATTTGATTTTCCATCCCTGTTATATATGTAGTATCTTTTTATAAATATAAAATGACATATAGTTATAACATTTTTTATTAGTTTTTTCTAATATTACTGATGCTTTAGATTAATAATATATTTAAATTTTGTAAACATTCCATGCTCTCTTAAGAATGATATAATTTAACTGTCAACTTTAAATAAATAGAAGATTGTTTGAAAAGTTTTTAAATCTATGTTAGGGTATTAAAAAGAATTTAGGATCAGCTTTCAAAGTGAAAATAGATTTGATAATCTTGCAAAACATTAATTGCAATATGAACATTTGTGAATGAGCAGCAACAAGAGATAAAATTTACTTTTGTTATTATATACAAAATTTAAAAATACTCGTATATATATTTACAGAAGTAGACATATTTACACAATTTTCACCGTACCTACATTTAAATGATTGTGCTAATTAAAATACAGTAATTAAATGTCATTTAAGAACGAGGTGTGGCATTTCTTGATTTTCGAAAGTTACAGATTACTAAAATCTAGCGTTATGTACAAACGATGGGCTCTGCTTTTGAGTTACAAGAAAATAATCAAGTAGATTCAAGAACGGCATAAAAAGATCTTTTGAATTCTACAATTATGAATTTGTCATATCTACAGCTTTCCGTATGGTTGGATATTTAAGGAGGTCTACTTCTACTTAAAACTTAATATATTGACCTTTATAATGTTCTTTTAAATCAATACAAGGTAAAAATAACATACAGTTCTTTTTAAATTTGGCATATTTCTTTTGTTTCAGCTGGAGTGAAAGCAGGTATTGTGAGTGCTGCAGGATTTGCTGCATTTTCAAGTATAATTGAATATTATATGCATTAGAATGTTTAATATGTGTTTGTAAATAAATTATTTATATAAATAAAAATGTTTTCATAAAAAATATCAGGCAAATAAAACATTTTATTCAAATGTTTAAAATATATCACAAAAGGCATTTTTTTACATCCATAAGTAAGTACAATTTATTAGTTGATTTTACTAAAAATTATCTAAAAACAATTTGATTTCATCATTGACTAAAAGGAAAATTTAATTGTTCCATATTGTAATGGAATGAAATCTTTCAAATCAATTGTGCTCTAATTATATTAAAAATAATCATTTTGATTAGTATGCATATAATTTTAAAAACTTCACCAAACCAATGCATGTTATTTTCATGAAATTTTCTATAAGTTATATGATTAAATAACAAATTCCATGATATATTTTTCATGCAATATTTGAGGTCAAACTAATATCACATGAGAAAAAAAAATTAAGTATCTGACATTATTTTAAAAGCAAATTAATAACATTACAAAAATAGTTTTCATATACTTGATGTTTATGCTTTAAAAAACAATATCAAAATATGGCTCTTATTCAATCATGTAAGATTAACAAAATTTATACATCTGTATTCTTTATGGCACATGAAACAAACCATAAACATATAACTCACATTAATGAATAAAAATTATTAAAAAGATCAAAAAATTGTCATGCATCATTAAACTCTTTGCATAATGTATGAAGCAAAATTATGGCCTCCTAAGTTATTTCAGAGGAGACTAGGATGCTACAATTAAAGAGAGCTAAATATCGTGCAGAGCACATTCAGGATCCCCTTTCTTATCTAATAATACATGTGTAAAAATATGGCATTGTAATATCAGTCCAACAAAGTGAGAAGTAAATGCTGTTTGATGTTAACTATGAAATTGACTTGAATCACAATTTATCAAGACACAGTTGATACCTGAAATTAAAATAATTATACATCTTCATTCAATTATGAAAGTATCTATATCTAAAGGTATTCAACCAATATCTATGAAAATTATGTTTGCTTTAAAAACTTACTACTCTTAGAGTGCCATCTTTTCCTTTACTGATTAGATTTTCTGTACCAGTAGAAAAATTCACTGTGCCTTTTTTTCCACCAATCATTTCATGAAATATACTGAAAACAAATAGCTTTTAAATGCAATGCAAAAAAAATATATATTTAATAATTTATATTAAGTACTTAAATGTTTAATCTTAAAACATTTAAGTACTCTAGTAAATTTAAATTTTAGATGAAAATATTCTGGTTCCTTAGAATTGATATTTAAAAAAAAATAATTCATCTGATCTGGCATCTTAGTTAAAAGTATCCTTAAAATATTGTGAACAAATTGAAGAATATTATCACAAAAGAAATATTAGTTCAAGGAAGTATTTTTGATTAACTTCAAAGAAAATAAGTTTCTTTTAAGTATAGAATATCTTTTATTGATCATTGTTGTCTCCTATTATTGCATTTTCTCCTTAGGAAATGGAAGCAGCATTTCTATTTGAATACAGCTTCCATGAGGATCAGTTTATTATATTTAACTTACCATTGTTACCTTATTATATTTACTGCATCACTGTTACATTCTTTAATATAAATTGTAATTAAAAATTGACAACATTAATATACAAGATGCATTTTGTTTGCTATGATTTCTTTAAAAAATGTAAATCATTCTAATATAAATATTTAGTAGTATTAATTATATTTTACTTACCAACCAGTATCAACTATTGTGAGGAGACTTTTATTTTTACAAGCCATCATTATTTTCACTACAAACTCTACAAGATACTGCTGACAATCAAGAATCAAATCTCCTATATGGAAAAATTATAATTTATGTAAAGCAGAAATATATAACATTTATTCATATAATTAATAAAAAGTATCCAAACAATGATTGCAATGTAAGATTATAGGTTTCCATAAATGCAGGAAAATAGCAAAATAAAATTGAAATGCAATCTCAGCCTACTGTTAAATCAAAGCCAAAACTATGAGAAGAATAAAAATGAATGTGCAAGACTGTAGATATTGCTTCGATAGCAAGATAAAGAAATCTGAAATGGCCATTTCT
Organism: Caerostris extrusa; assembly: GCA_021605095.1. Classification (NCBI taxonomy): domain Eukaryota; kingdom Metazoa; phylum Arthropoda; class Arachnida; order Araneae; family Araneidae; genus Caerostris; species Caerostris extrusa. The sequence continues at coordinate 72,636 of BPLR01001985.1, forward strand.
TTACAATTAATTTAGGAATCATTTGCTAGAAGAATTGCAATGGAGGACCGTTAGGAGAGAGGCAAATCAAACTAAGAGATGTAGTTAGATGTATAAAATTAAGTTTTTCTGTAGTTTATAGACATTGGTAATAATTCTTCAAACTAGAAATACAGAAAATTCAGTCAAGAATTATGTTTAGTACTGATGGCTGAACTTGTTTTGTACAATATGTAAAATAACATAGTTTAGGTAAGATTACATACCTTACATGTAAGGTTACATCAGTTTCATTAAAATCAACATATAGCTTTTTAAGTTATTGCTACTTTTTATAAATTGAAATCTGTGTAGTATATTAAAATTTTTCACCAATTTTCTATATCAAAATAAAAATTACTTTTATTTATTAAAGACTTATATAAATATTTGAAACCTTTTTCCTTTTCAATTGAATTATATATAGACAAATAGATTGAATGCATTTAGATACTAGAAAATAAATTTATAAAATTTAGCAGTATCTTAAAAAAAAATCAAACTTATTAACAGAGATATAAATAATTATAATATTGAATTGCAAATATCCAAATGCCATATCATCATCCAAATATAATTTAAAGAACATGTTTTCGAAGTGGGGAGTCTGAAGCAAGGAGTCAGTTTAAAAATCTGATTTTTGACTCTTTATAATTTTTTTTTTTTTCAAAATTCTAGGAATTAAATGTTAAGGAGGCAATTTAATTGTATCCTTTAATAATACAACCATAGCAAAGACAATTACTGTTTTAGCGAAATAAAAATGTTGAAAGTTTTCTCAGCACTGAGGCTTATAAAAGGCTATCTAGGATCAACAAGGAAAGATCTCATGGAACCTATTCTATTATTAAGAAAAATAAAATTTAGTGTATTACAATATAGAATCTTTGTACTTAAAATGTATAATTTTCTTTTGCTTGTCTTAAACTATTTTTATGGGATATAGGATAATTAGGAGTCAGAAATGTTTTTGGTCTATTACTCATTTCGTATATTTCTATAATCTTTTCAAAGCATAAGAACAGATGATTTTTTTCCTCCTAGTCTCTGAAATACATTAAATTTATAACCTTCAATATAGACATTTTGTTTTTTCTATAATTGAAATTAGAATTCAAACATTTTACTTCAGAAAATAGCAAAATAGATTAAATGAAAATAATAAGAGAAATAATGGAGGACTGATATTTTATTATTAAACATCAACTTTCAATTTTTATAACTACAATTTCTTAAAGTGTAAAATAAATACTACATATTTAATGTAACTTGGAACTATCTGAATTTAAATGGAGAAAATTTAGAAATTCATCTGACAATGTATCACCCTGATAATTGCTAAATAGTATTGAATCTTGAAAAGTATAACCTTTTAATAATTTTGTCTTCAGAAAGCAAAATAACAAAAATGTAGGCATAAAATAAATGGCAGGGAGAAGGACAATTTACTGACTTCCCACTATGCATATTTGATCAAAACTGGTATAAAAATATACTCAAAATTATATTAAAATTAATAGGCTATGAGCGAGCTAACACTATAAAGGTGTTCACTCGGATGGTCAAAACATAACAAAAATCTGAATTGGGCCATTAACTATGTTGTTTTGCATTTATTCTATCTTCATTTCAGTTTTATTATTTTGACTTACAATTCATTTGATGTAGAAATTAATTGAATTAGCTAGCTAATTCCCAAAGTACTACAATGTCCAAATCCACTGATGAAATTTCAAACATTGAAGGATTTCATTTGCTCTACTTAACAAATGTTACTAATGATCAATTGAGAGAACAATACCACTTTCACAAATTTATGCTTAAAATCAATCATGGTTTCAATGAAATTAGAATTTCCTCAACCTCTCTGTAAAAATCTGTCTATATACATGCAAAAGATAAGGCAGGTTGCAAAAAACTGCTGCATCTCCTATTATGCACACATCGGAAGATCTATCTGTGTGTGGCAAAAATTTATTAACTTCTAAATAAAATCTTCAAACCAGTATTTTACTTGACATTTCATGAACAAAATAGAGACCTCTAAAAGATTGAATAATTTAAAATTTTTCAGTTCTTTTTTAACTAGTTATGTCTAGTATTATGGACCATCTGAAAACTTTTTTTTCTTTCTAATGCAGCTGGCAAACACTTAGAAAGCTGGGCCTTGGATGCCTTAAGGCAAAGCTGCACATACGTTACTCATTTTGCATTACCCCGGGGGCGCGCATAGCTTGATAGTAAGCCACTGGACGCGGAGTAACAATGTCCCCTCAACGCTCTACAATCCTATTAGGACCGGGACCTATGGCTTAAAGTGGATTCCGAACCACTACAAACACCCATGGCACCGCCGGGATTCGAACCCGATACCTGTGGTACCGAGTGCCAGAGCGCTAGCCACTGGGCCATCACGCCCCCCCATCTGAAAACTAGACTGAGTTTTAAAATTTCTGGTTGTAACTACATACTGTACTCAAAAGGAATTTATAATATAAATCAATGTTTCTTATAAAGACATAGCCACTTCCTCCATAATTGTGTTAACTTGTATATATTTCAAGTTGAAATTTTCTATACATAATATCAATATACTTCACATTGATTTATGTAAAAGTATTTACAACTTCTCTCAAATTAAAAATAAAAATTTCAAACTTACTTTTTCTTTATTAGTGGTACAAGGCATTTGTAAAACCACAATACCATCTGATAAATTACTAACATGAATGCCTAAAAAATACATATACATTTATAAAGTGAATTTTTTTTTAATTTGTCTTATTTTTATTAAATACAAATTTTTCAGGATATTAATTCCACTGAAATAAATAAATGAAAATAAGATTTTAAACAATCTATAAACAAAAGTATTAGAAAATCAAGGTTTTATAATATAAAATATTAGATTTAAATTCCTTAATTTTTTTTTTTTTAATTGGTTATACTTATTTCTAAAAAAAAATATTTGTTTCTTGAAATTATAAATCTTTTGAAATCATTACCTTTGAGACTAATTAATCCAGTTTGTTGTTTTATTTTCAAACTTTTACTGTCTAATAAATATAAGGAATCTCTTGTTACTACTAAAATCCTTGGTCTTGATTTATATCCATGTCGATCATATTTGCTAACTTGTATCATGTACTGGAAGGAAATAATTTCTTATTTTTTATTGGTATAATAAATATCATTCATAAATAAAATATATAATTAATATTTTCTTAAACTATTCTTCAGAACTGCTTAATTTTAAATTACCTAATAATCTTTACATTTTAGTAATTTCTGGTGGCTTTTAAAATTTTTTTTTTGCGATCTTAATGAAAATTATATCAATTTTACAATTAATTTGTAAAAAAATTTTCATTGAAAAATGATGAAAAATTGCAAATTAATGAGAAACCAATTTTTTTTTTTTTTTTTTTTTTTTGCAAAAAAATAATTTTTAATCAGTAATAAACTTTAAAAATCACTACGATTACTCTAATAATGAAATTGGTCTGGTATATATGCAATTTTCTCTTGTTAAAGAAGAAATTGAACATAATTTTTTAAAAAGACATTTTTTTATATTTTTTAAAAAATAAAAAAGAAATGTAATTTCCTGTTATTCATCTTCTTAAATATTATGAAAAAAATCTTAAAACTTGATTCATATCAAACCTTTTAGAATTAATTATAAATAATTTTTCAATAAGGAATGATTTTTTTTTTTTTTTTTCCCATCTGTACATTTTTAAAGTATTTAATAACAGCACATTTCTGAAGACTATGATATTTAATTTTCTATAGTCTTTATAATTTTAAGTATGACTTACCACTATTTTCTCTTTAACTGATTGCATATTGTTTTCTAGAACAGTTAATATTTTCCCTTCTAAATCTTGAGCTAAAATTTAAAGAGAAATAAAACTTTGTTTATAAGATAATGCAACAGAAAATACGAGTACAAAAATTTATAATTCAATCATTGACTTGCTTTTTGTTATTATTAAATAGGCTTTTTTAATTGAAAAATCAATAGTTTGACCAATTAAAATTTTTAGAAACTAGAAAAATCAATTTAACTTGGAACTACAAAAAAATCAAAATTAGTTGTTAAAGTAATACAGCAACACACATTAAATTAAAACTTTTTATTTAAGTTTTATTATTTTCTTTGTAAAAATATGATATAATCCAAAAATAACAGGCAGTTAATTCATAAATGATAATATTACTTGATATTAATAAATCTAAAAAGCATTTCCACTTTAAAACAATAAAGATATAATTCCTTAAAAAAGTAGACAATATATGCATTATCTACCTAATCTGCTTGCAACAAATGGTCTTGGTACACTCTGAATGTAACTACTTTTCTTTCCCTTAAACAAGTCTTCAGCAAATACTTTTTGATCCAACTATTTAAAAATATTTGACATCAGATTAAATTGCAAATATAATTATTTCATTACACTGTTTTAAGTAAAAGAAAAGAATTACTTGGAATTTTCTGTCAGGAGACAAATTCTTTATGTATTTACGCATAAGCCAAGTTCTATGTAACTGTCTTAAATATGAAGATACCTGAAAAGAAAAAAATATTAAGGTCGCAGTAACTGAAAAATAAAAATAAAATTTGTCTTAATAACAAAGATCTTGTATACAATCTATAATTTTTTTTTTTAATAATGTGTTATAAACCCTTTAAAAACACATTAAATTTATTTTTTAAAAAAAAAAAAAAAAAATGGCATACAATTATAATACTCATAAACAGAGCTTTTTTTTTTTTTACAATACAAAATAATGAAAAAATAAAAATAAGTGAAAAATCTATAGCTCCATCATTTACATACAAAGAGAATATGAAAACAATATTTCAGTTACATACAATGACAATATTAAATTGCAGAATCAACGAGAGAAAGCTATATAACTTATAACATGAAATTGAGAATACAATTTAAAAGTGTAATTTATATTTTATTTTATTTTCAGTAGCTTAATTGCACAGACAAAATTGCAATAGTCAGCTTCATAAAAAAGAAATCATGTGCATTTTATTGTCCATTATAATGAAATTTTCATAAAAATGTATCAAAATATTCAGGATTTTACATTAATATTATAATAAAACAACTTACTTCTTTACAGGCAGTAGGTGCCGCTGGCCAATGCTTATCTAGGAGATTAGAAGGTAATCTTCGAGCAAGTCGTTTTAGAAATTCTGCCTTCACATTTAAAAGGAACTATGCATAAAAACAATTACAAAAAACATCAGTACTGTGACACATTAATAAATTTAAAACTGCATCATCAAATATTCTATAATAACTCTATGAATGACTTAAATAAATTGCAATGTTTTTAAGATTAATAAACAATTAAAATAAAGCATACATTTATATTAATCCTATTTGAAAATGAGGTCCCTTAAAATGAATTTATTTTAATATTAAGTGATTTATAAAAGTACTGATCTTTTAAAAAAGACAACAATACACTGTTTAATAATCTATCTTTAAATAAAATTTAAAAGTTATTTTAATAACATAAATAAATGAAAACTTAAGGTTTTTTTTTTTTTCAAAACTCTGGAGCAGTGAAATATACTTTGATCACTTATAATAATATTTCAAATTTTATTAAAATGATTTTTAAATATGCTTGTAAAATAATATGGTATATATTTTATTTTATTGTATATTTCCCATTTAAAATTTATATATATCTTCAGATATACCAAAATTGAATTAAAATTTTAATTAAGAACAGAAAAAAAGAAAAACTTTCAATATGAGCATTGTTTCATAATATGATTTTATAAAATTTTAAAAGTAAAAATCTTACAAATGCATTGACTTCATTTTCTGGTTCATTTCGAAGCATGAAACCTTTGATAAATCTAGAAGAATAAAATTAAATATACTACATAATAAAATTATTAATGACATTTTAGGATAATTTAGATAAACTTGCTAATATTCATTATTTTATATCAATTTAATATAATTGATTTGAAAGACTAGTATGATTTCAATGATTATCAAATTAATAAAACTATATAATTATTAGTAAACTATATAATTATTAATCATAACTTCAAGAATGTACATGATATTTTAAAAAAAAAAAAAATCAACATTTCATAAATACTCTAAAAATAATTTAAAATTCCAAATTTTATGAAAGAACATATATAAAACGTATATACACATTACATATATTATATATCAATTATTCAGAGATTAAGAAATATACATATGTATCTGTCATTGAAAAGTTTGGATGCATTTAAAAAAAAAATCCAAAATAATTGATATAAGTTTAATGTTTTTTTTTTTTTAATGTAACTTTTTGCTTCAGTTGATTTATGGTATAAAATGTTTTCATGCTGCTTAATGGTATCTGTTTCTTGCAATTAAAATTGAACTTGAAAAATGATGTGTGGAATCTTTTAGCAGAATGGTGAGAAATTTCTTTATAATTTAGATATATTACAAGCATCCAACTGTCTCTCCATTAGATGAATCATTAGTGCTTGTCTTGTTCTTGTTATCTGTGAAGACCTGATACAATACTACTAACTTTCTGTGGGGAAGGGAGGGGGTTAGAGAAAACATTGTTAAAAAAAAAAAAAAAAAAAAATGACTGCTGCTGTCATATTGAAACCAAAAAGACAAAACTTGAATAATTTTACTACTATAATGTTTAGAAATTAATTATTTTAAATATTTCATCAGACAAGATTTTTTTGAAACGTCTCCAATAATTTTTATGTGTCCTACTTTTTTAATAATGCAATAATAACATTAAAATAAATAATTATGTCATACATGTAACCTAAAAATTTAATATTAAACCATTTTATAATTTTTTGCTACTTGACATCACTTAAAAAAAAGAAATAAATCTTTGATGTTCATAGAAAAATAGAACAAAATTTTTAATTTCTAATTTTAAAAAAGGATTGTAATCTAAAAAAAAACGAATTAAATTTATACTCACTTCCTAATAACCATTACAGCCCACCTCCTCCTTTCCAAGAGTTCTCGAGCCAAGTGTCCTCTCCAATAACGATTTATAAGAGTAACTAGAAACCAAATAAAATTATTAAATGATAGAGAATGAAAAGCTAAAGCATTAAGAATGTTTTATTTTCCAAATTAAATCAACTGCTTTTTAAAAAATAATTTGAATCAATATAATAAATATTATGAGGTTTTGAATTATTTATAATAGATCAGTGAATTTAATTTAGAAAATAAAATGAATACCTAATAGTTTGTTTCCTATCAGCTAGTTTAAAGATATTTAACATCTCCTTAATTATTAAATTAAGACATTAATTCTATTTAAAAATATTGTTCTTATCAGTTTTACAAATTATTTCATCACTTGTATAATTTTATTCTTACTAAAAATTTCAAAAACATTTTCACTTTTTAATTATTTATACAAATATATTTTTAATATATTATGAATGACAAAATTTTAATATTACAATTATTCTCAAAAAACTTATGACTAATATATTGGTGAAATTTGTACTTATAAGTAAATAACTCATAGATCTATTTTTATGCAAGAGCAACTTGAATTGAATGCTTTACAAAAATATTTTAAATCCAAAAGGGGAGAAGGGGGTAGAATAAATGCATATTTTTTACAAATTAATATTTTCAACTTCATACAGAAATATTTTATATATAAAAACAAAATAATTACCTGATTTCTGCATGGAGAGATATTTTTTTCTTTGCACATAGGAACGAAATTTAGCTTGAATAATAGTAGCTGGAGAAAAAGGAAAGAATTTTTGAAGTCATTCTATACAATATACAAACACATTTTTAAGACATAGCAAAAGAACATTTATTTACCTAACACATGTTTGAATCTCTGAAATTCATCTTCAGTTTGGAATAATGTTTTTGGAAATCTGATGAAAATCTTTTGATCTGTAATGAACTCATCATATTAATACATTTTTTAATAAGATTTATTCACAACTTAATAAATATTTAATAGATTTCAATCATTAATATAATTAAAATATTGAAACATAATTAAATTTCATATTAATTGATATTTCTAAACTTTCACATATTGGAACTTTAGATTTTATAATAAAGTATAAATTTTATATTTAAACATTTTTTTTTTTATGTTTATAGACAATTATTTAATTTAGGAATTTATCAACTGATATTTATTATTTGTAAAGCAAAGCACACAGATACATGATACTCACAGATATTACACACAAAAGCTAATTTTATATGTCGTCCAAAATTTCATGAAAGCACAAAAAGAAAGAGAAAATGATCTTTTTTACACATATTGGATTATGAAAAGAAATTAATACTCAATTACAAAATATAAAAATGTAAATAAAAGTTTTAGAATATGCTTGAAAATATTCTAGATAATTTCATTAGAATTACACTTAGAAAAACTGATGCATATACATATCAAATATTTAAAACAAAATATAAATAATTACTTTTACAACATTTGATTATGTTTAAATATCCAGTCATATAAAATTACATTACATAATTATTTGAAATTATACCAATATTGGAAATATCCATTTATATAATTACAAGACAGTTATAAGAATGTTTGTATAAGTGTAAATTATAATATAAAAATAATTCTTAACATAAAAATTATTTATGATAATTAAAACTACAAAAACTATTTAAACATTAAATTTTATATATTTAAAAAAAACTAAAATTTTTTATTTCATTTTAATTAGATCAAGTTTTTATTATAATAAAAACAAACCTCTAACAGGTTTATAAATAATAATTATTTGATAATGATTGTTTAATATGGCACAAATTTAACTTTTTGTATGGAGAAAATTTTATTTAATCTGTAAATAAAACCTCTAAACTATATCACAATTCAATTTTTGAAAACTTTTTTTTTATTTTCAAAATGGAAAAAACTCTGTACTACAAATCTCAAACACATAAAATAGTGAGAAGTAGAATTTTTTTACAATATTTATCTTTACTAAAATTTAATAGATTAGCTATTTGACATACTGTGCCTCATATTCCATGCATTTTATCAGAGAGGTAATAAAATTTTTGAAAATCGTCCAATGTATTAAAACTTTTTCTTTGTCTTGTGACATGTGCAAATAGCTACAATTAAGACTAAAAATTCAATATTTGAAAAAATGTAATAAAAAACAGTAGTAGCATGCAAGTGATAAATTTAATTCCAAACAGTTAAAAATACTTGATATACACCACTCAATTTATGTTAAGAATCCTTACAATATTTAAATAAGTTACATTAATTATGAAACCCGTAATTTGCTATGATTAATAAGATAACTTTGGCAATATTTATTTAACATTTCAACAAAAAATATTTATGTTCAATAAAAAGGAACAATTTTATTTCATATATGAATGCTAAAAAATACATACATTGTACACAAAAAGGACTTACTTTCCAAAGGCATATTCATCTGGCTTGTAATTGAGATACTGGACAAGAAGCTTTACTCCATCTTTGGCAGGACCATCATAAGAAGGCCAAGTTGCAGGACACAAACATTTGTATCTTTTCAGAAAATCCTCATATTTTTTTCGATAAGCAAAGCCAGCTCTGCGTACCCTTAAATTTTCCATAAGACCCAGATATTTCACTTGATGGGCAACAATATTATCATCAAATACACCTATGAAATAAAATCGTCAAAAAATTCAATTCTGTAAGTAAATATTAAAAAAAAAAATTAATATTCAATACTTTTTAAATTAATTGCGAACCAATAAGTAATATTTTTGTTAAAATTTTAAACCATATTGCTTATTTCTAAGAATGACAAAGTGCTCTCTTTTTTTCCCAACGAATATAATTTTTAGATTGCAGTTATTTATAACTACCATAGTTACAGCAGTAAATTTAAAACGGATGCATTAAAATTCAACGAGCAAAACAAACATAATATATGTATAAACTTGGGCTTATGAGACACAGTTTTATAATTTTTAATTATCTTTGCAAAGCAATGTTAGTAGCATTAGCAGTATATACATTTGAAATTTTCTGTGTTCTAGCAGTAAATTAAAACATAAATGAATCTTATGTATTCAATTAAATAAATATAAAAACTGTGCACTTTAATAATTTATACAACAATAAAAATGGTGTTTATATTCTTACCGGGCCATTTGTTGTCATTGGGTTTAATACATCTTATGTACCAGGGTTCTTTAGACATTAAAGTATTCATTAATGAAGATAAACTTATTTTGAATTGTGTGGCAGCCTAAAAAACAAAATAAGTAAATAAAAATTTAATTGATAAAAAAAAAAATTAAGCCCATACCAATTATATTGCAATTTCAAACTTACAGTATTTGGTCTCTTTTTATCAAATAATTCTTCTGATGTAAAGGCATTCTGTACAATCCAATTTTTTGATTCCATCATAGCCTATGCACAAAAAAAAATTATATATATATACATTAACAATTGCACAATAAAAGCTATAAATACTGATTTAATTTTTTTACTCCTCTGAATCGTACATTAACAGATAAAGTAATAGTATGTTTAAAATAATCAACTACTTTTGTAAAAAGCATTATACATTTTTAGAACTTATATTAATTGAAAGTTTAGTTGTTTGCTTTTATTCCATTTTAAAGAAAATATATATGTAAACAATTAACTTTTAAACTGACACATGAATGATAACCATTGTTTTTTCATTTAAAATAAGAAAAAAATTCTCCAATTAACGAGTTACATTAATTTTCTTTTACAATAAACAAGATATTTCAAATACTCATAGATAAAAAAAAAAATTGCAAACACATTTCTTTTTTCTTCTTAAAATAAAATATGTTCTTTAAATATAATTGAATTTTCCACTTTTGATTTTATCACATAATATATTTCATTTACAAGGATATCATTGCATTTAATGTTATTTAGCAATACTACTACAGTCTCACCACCACACTCTATTAATAATTGAATTACTTTTCATGAAAAACATTTCAAAATATTTATTCTTGAAATGTAATATAATTGAAAGCTACATATTCATACTGTTTGTAAATTGCAGCATTATATTCTTTTAAAATAACATACCTTTTTAAGATCTCTATATAACAGGTCATTATTTTTATCCAAAAAACCTGAAGACAGATTTAACAAGTGTTAGCTTGAACAGAAAATATTTATAATTTAGAAGCAATAAATCTAAAATAACATTGTTAAATTAAGTTGATTGGAAACAGAAAAAAATATTTTTAAACTTTCAACAAAAGAAGATTAAAAATATTTTTCTAAATCATGGTTTAATTAACTTTACTAAATTTAAATATTGAAATAATAAGCAGGATTCGAAAAAATAAAAACTTTTTGCTACATTTTCATTTTCACTCTGTGATTCTGGTATACTTTCAAGTTCTTTAGAAGTTACTACTATGGTTGAAAGTATTTCAGGGAAAATTAGAAAAGAACCAATTTCATTTAAACTAACTATATTTATTAAAAATTTCTCTACAATCTAAAAGATTTTTATTTGTTATACATATGATGTCATATTGTCAACTTTAAAAATAAAATTATTGAATATTCATAATTTTTACCTTCAACATTATATGTAACATCACCAGCATAATGAACTAAACGAAACTCCTAAAAAATTAAAAGTAAAATCCCTTTATTATAAAAAATTTCACTTAGGTATTTTTTATAAGCTGAAAAAGATTTGAATAAATATTTTAACTATGCCACACTATTCAAATAATTTCTTTATTAGCATTAAAAAGAAAGTCTCATATTGCTTAAAATAAATAATTGTTTCACATAAGTGAGCACAGATTTTTTTCATTAAAATAATTATGAAAAGATAAAAAAACTAAATAGAAAAGAATCAACTAAGCCATAGGAAACTTGTTTAAATATGTTCCAGCTATTTTATTCATAATTGTTATAGAAATGCATACATATATTAAATTCTAAAAACACTAAGTAATGTAGAACAATAAATAAATAAATTATATGAACAAATATATAAATTATGTTTTTAGAAAGAAAAAAATATTAACTTCATAATTTATATTAATCTTTTAAAAACAATTAAATTTTAAAATTTCATGAAAAATATTTTTAAAAAGTTAAATCCTTAACATATCAAAATAAGGCTATTTCCAATAAAGTAAAATAACTTGCATTTCGTTCAATGGTTTTCCTTATCTTATTGGAGGCTGTGCTGTGTGAAAGAAAATGAGCATGCTTTCCTACAACATTTTCTAGTTTATGAAGGAAAGTAGAATCAGAAGCATCACCAGGTCTTAAGCATTCTTCATCCTAAAACAATTAAATCTTCTAAAATTATGAAGTTAATAATGATAATAATTTTTTTAAAAATTCTTAATATTACTTACTAAAATGGCTATTATTCCTTTATGACGTTCTTCAACAAGATCACAAATGATTTTGTTATTAAAATATTCCACAGGTACCCACTAATTGAAACAAAATTAATCCTTTTAGAAAATTCAAACTGACTTGCTTGTAATAAAATATAATCAAGTTTTACATACCTCTATACCTTCTTTTTGGTATTCTTCTTGTTCTGATTTCAAAGTAAGTTCAATGAAAAGTTGCTGCAACTTTTCATTGCAGTAATTAATGCAAAACTGTTCAAAGCTACAATTAAAAAATACTTTATAGCAAATAACCTTGTAAAGTATAATTCTAAAATAATAAATGCAATTAATATATCATTAATTACCTGTTTTTCTGAAAAATTTCAAAACCATAGATATCTAACAATCCCATCAGAGTTTTTCTTTTGCTTGCCTAAAAATTTATATTTAAAAATTGAATAATTCATATTATTTTAAAGCAAGTTATTAAATATTTTATATTGTTAAATACTTTACATAAAATTAAGTAATAATTCATTTATTTGTAATAAAGTAAATAAATTTAAATACACTAAACTCAAAAGTAAACTTGCTTTGCAGCAAAATATTTTTCAAATATATTAAATATATATAATTATTCAAAACAAATATTTATTTATTAGATTTATTTTCTTGATTTCTTTCTATTTTCTTTGTAAGACCGATATTTGTTTACAATGTGACAAGTAAGAGAAAAACAGGTTATTTTTTAACGAACTTTTATTAAATATAACTTTTGAAAATTAATAACATAGAAGTTTTTATACAGAACTTACAAAATATATATATATATTTAGTATAATATATAAAACAAAAGTTTATGAATTTTACATAGCAGATAGAAATTGCTTAAATAATTTTTATTAACGTAATAATTTATTTGATATTAAAAATATATAAAAAGTGATAAACAGTAAATAATATTCAACATTAAATACATTATTCAAAAAAATAATAAAAAGTTTTTCATTAGTTCTAAGATCATACTAAAAATAACAGATAATTGATACTATATAATTTAAAATACATAAAATTTTTCTTTGTAATCAATTTCTAAAGTTTTCACTGATTAACTAAACTTTAAAACTTTATTAACAGAATTGCATAAAAAAATCCTTGATATATTTTTTTTTTTTTAAATAAGACTTTTTAACAGAATTCAGACAACTTTATAATTTAATATTACAGTAAATAATTAAAACCACAAAATTTAGAAAAAATAATTAAACCACCAATTAATTAATTTTTGTGGTTTAATTATTTAAAGTAAATAATTAAACCACAAAATTATTAAATCCAAAATTTAGATTACATAATGTCATCACTGAGTGCCAACAATGTATTTTAATATATTTACTTTATAACAAAAATATTACTTTTGACTGTAAAGAAGCATTTAGTTTGCCCACAAGCCAAGTAAATAGACGCTCATATAATGCTTTAGCCAAAGCATCTCTGGCGTATATAGCTTGATCTCTATTTAATGGACTGCACATCTGTAAAACAAAGTATAAATTATTTCCTAAATAATATTAAATTTATCAGAGAACATTAAAAGTTTTAAATAAAAACTAAAAAGCAAATTATTTTGGATAATTGTTACATAGAGCATATATTTGTGACAGAAAACCTATAAAAAGTTACAAAAAACATTGTATTATAATAAAACTCTTGTCAAGTTCATCAGTTTATCATCACAATCACCAGATTTGATAAAATCGTATTCTTTAGTACACTATGTAATCAGCTTATTTTAAAATAAAAGCATTTTTATAAATCGCATGATAAATATATAAATTGCAAATACTAGTTAATCAAATAATTTTTTATGTATTAATAAAAAACATTTGACATAAGCCAAAACTGCTCTGTATCAGGCAACTGAATATTTTATTCATAATAGTGAATATTCGCAATTAATTTAGAAATGCGAAAGCCATCATTTTTGGGAGGCAAAAACATATTTCATGCTTTATATTTCTGTAAATTGTTTAAACAATGATAATACAGGATCTTGTTTTTTAATTAAATAATCAATCTAAAGTTTTTAAAAATTGAAATCAAATCTAATTATTTTATAATTAACTTAAATATTTTGTCATTAAATAAAAATATCAAATTTTTAATGATTAAATAATTAGTAAAGAGATCTGTTCCAGTATAATACTTGATCAATATGCATGAAAAAAAGAAAATTAATTCACTATTACTTTATAATAATAATCAATAGATTAATAAATGTGGAAATTAAAATATTAGTTTTAAAGTTTATTTAAAAGAAGGTTTGAACACAACATGAATTTAGAGTTTTTATAATATATAATTAAACTTTATTAAAATGAAATAGTAATAAGAACAAATGAATATTTACAACACATTAAAATATTAAAAAAATAACTTTAACAATAAAATTATAATTTTTCAGAATATAATAAAATTTTAAAAAACAGTTTTTAATTAATTTTTTCAACATCTATAAAATATTTTCCAAGTTTGATAAAAAAAACACTTACGGTTTCTTGATTTGCTTCAATAGTTTTATTCACAAGGGCATTCATTAAAGTATCAAAGGAACAACCTAGTAACTACAAAATAAAATAAAAAATGTGTTTATAAAAATCCTTATTAAAATGGTATAAAATCTTATTCAATGTAAAAATTGAAACAGGATGATATATTTTTTTTTTAAATGCTTTTTACATTGTTCTGTACATACGATAAAAAAAAAAGCTTTCCAAATGTAATGTTTCAATAATACAACTTCATCCATGTATCAACAGATATTTTTTGTTAAATATTGCCAATTTTACAATCAAAATCAATCATGTCTATTTTCTTTAACTAAGGAAAATAAATAATCCATAAGGATAAATAAGGATTAAAAATCAAAACATATTTCAATTTTAGCAGCAAATGCAAGAAGAAAAATAATAAATTTACCATTAAGATCATTTCAGTCAAAAATTTGGGGTGGGAAGCAATAATATAGAAATTGAATTCTTGGAAATATACAAATATTGAATAATTAAAAAGACAGGAATGTACCATTTCATATATGTTTAGCAAAGCAATTTATAGTAGCTATGGTCAAAAATGTGGAATGCTTCAAACTTCTGTGCAAGAAATTTTTAACCTAATTGAAATGGGAAATTATATTTTCCAATAATAGGATTAAATAAAAAGTTATGTTCAATGAATTAACATAATTTCTCAATTGTTAAATATGTCAGAAAATTTAATCTAGATTTGGAATTAGAATATCATTTTCATATATAATCTCAACAAAAAAAATTATCGAATGCAATATGTTATTTAAGCATATGTATTGTCCAATATTTTTTTTATAATATTGTCATATTTCACAATCAACACATTTTTTTTCAATTGTGGAAAATAAATATTCTTTAAAGATTAGATACAAAAGAATTGAAAAATTAAAGTAATACATTTTTAATGAAAAAAAAAAAATACATTAAAAATTTAGATTCTTAACTCGAACTGAAAGTGAATATCTAAATGATAATCTTACTTTGCAAATGGAATGAACAGGTTTGTCATGCACAACAACAGCTTGACCCTCTTCTTCGACAAAGCCAACATTACCCAAGTGCAACACTGAAGCAACAATAGTAAAACACCCTGCACCAAATAAGGAAAAATGTAATTAATCATTTAATATAAACATGAGTAAATAGTAAATAAAATATCAGGTATTTACCTCCTGCTCTTCTTCAGTGAAATCTGTAATATTCATAGCTTTATCTACCACAGAAAATTGATCGGCATCATCTATATTCCTTAATTTTGAGCAAGAACCCTAAATGTTTAAATTCCATAAAGAGAAATAAGTACAATTTGTTTATTCAAATGATAATTGAGATACAAATTTTAACATGAAAATATCTGTTATTAAGATCTAATAAAATTAATAATATAATGAAAGTTTCAAAATTATTGAAAATGAATTAGTATTTAATTATTTTGCAACCTTTCTTTCTGATAATTTTCTTTCATTTAAATATCTTATTTGTATTATTCATAATGTCTTAGATTCCATATTTTTCTTACCCAGATTGTAATAACTATATTTATTTTACATAAACAGCAGTGGATTTTGTTTCTTTTTTCAGTTAATAAAAATCCTCTTAATACATAATTATAAAATTAATAGATAATTTTTAACTATTTTAATCTTTGGCAGATAAACTTTTAAATAAAAACAAACAATAGAACAACTATTGAAATTTAAACAGTTTCAAAAATTTAGTGTTAACTCACATTGAAAAATTTATCTTATTTTCATACAAATACATCTCTCGTGTTAAATGTTACATGTCATTCATTTGGGATACAGGAATTAAAATATTATATCAATAGTTTGTGCTCTGTAGTCTTTAACGTTGTATTAGTCGAAACACCAACAGATTGATTATATTCTGTTCGGCCAAATGGTGTCAAAAACATGCTAATAACTCAAATTGTTAACACTTCTGTTTTTTTTTTTAATTATTATTATTAGTGTTTGATTTTTGCTATTTTTCTAACAGAAGAAGCTTCAACAAAATAAATTCAAAAATTAATATGTGGTTCAAATGGGAGGGAAAAAAGCATTAGAAATCTATTAATTTATGCATTGGCTTGATACATTGCAGTGCTTATAGAAAATTGTGAATTATTGAAAATAGAAAACACACAGTGGCATTAAACCCTCCCTATCAATTGTGAAAATTGTTAGAATCTAATGACTAACTGAAGAATGAAGCAACGGAAAAGGAATAATAAGTATGTTTTAGCTACCAAAATAAACAGAGAGGGATGATATCCACATTCACTAGCTACTATGTCATGTGGAATTTTTATTAATCAAGTCATTCCTGTTAATACTTTGTCAATATGCCCCAAGAATATCACAAATGGCAAAAATCACAGTAACTAAGATTATAAGATTCTAAGCTAACTAAAGATTAAAAATAAGTAAGAAGATGAAAAAAATAAAAAGTTTTTACCACTGTAACATGAAAAAGAAATTAAGATCAATACATCAATGTAGAAAACAACAGATGGGGCCATCTCTATATGGAGAGAACCATTTTTTTTGTTCTTTTTGTTTCATTAATTTTCCTCTGGTACATAGGAGCCAAAGATACACATGATTAATATTTTATGTTTTTGTATTCTTGCATTGCTAATATATTGTTAAATGTCATATAAAATCAATTCTGCAAGTCCCATTTTATACTACTTACAAAATATATTTAATACTAGTATTTTCAGAATTATTAAGCTTATTGTTTATGTTTAGAATACAAATAGATGCAAAACAAAATATTTGCCAAAAGAAAAATCCACCAATTGGATAAAACTAATTTATGGATATAAAAATGAAGGGATTTAAAATGATTGCATATGAGCACACATTTATAGATATAAAAATGATTGCATATGAGCACACAGACATTGAACAATATATAAATATTTAATATTACCTGGCTTAAATAGAAATATGCTGATGGATCTCGTCTTAATTCCAAATCTTCAAGCATCTTGTTATCAGCACCAGCCAACAATTGATAAAATATATGAAAATTCCTTTCTCCATGATTTTGGTGCACAACTCGTGATTTTTCTAGCAAATAATTTAAAATATGACCACCTAATGGAGCCCCCTATAAAAAAATTGGATATTTTACAATTTAAGCAGATAAATTTAATTTTATAAGTACATTAATTTCCTGCCTGTAATCTGCAGGTTATATGTTAAAACGTCTTAAAATTTTACAGTGTGGATTATGGGTTGCTGCATACAATATATGGAACATTATTTTCCAGAAGATTTATAAAAATTAATTTTACAGAACTACAATCTAAAATTCTTTTTTGCAACAAAAATTTGGCAAAAGAAATATAAACAACCTTCTCAATATACAATTAATGAACAATAATGGTTGTAGACGATGGAAAGACTTTTACAAATTAGACAAAATGCGACATGCATTATTTACTGATGAGGCATTGAATGAAGTTATAGATAACAATTAAAAACACTTTACAAAAAGGCTAAACTAATAATTAATTGTGATATTGATTAAGATTTTCAGCTCTCAAGCTAATTATGAAGATTGCAAATCATCCTTTTTCCCCCATTGCAAATCGTTACTTCTTTTGTTTTCGCCACAATTCTTAAATGCATACCTACTTTATGATTTCGATTAATTTAAAATTGAAACAAACTTTTTATGTATAAACGTAACATCAAAAATGCTCGTTAAAACAAAATAAAAATATATTTTTTAAAAAACAAAACTTGATTAGTATATGGAATTTCAAAGAAAAGGTGCTATGAATCACTTGCAGATTTTAAGCAAAAAATTATATAATTAATAATACCATTTTATTAATAATATAATTGATACTTACCAAAAATCAAATTCAACATCCATATATTTCCCAAAGCGACTAGAATTATCATTTCTATTTGTTTTAGCATTTCCAAATGCCTATAATAAAATATTAATCTTAAGTATTTTTAACATAACTTTTATAATTTTTTAATTAAAGTACATGACACAATTCAAACACAGAATGAGATATCCAAGTAATCTAACTAATAATTTAATTAATCAACATATTTTTTCAGGATGCCAATCTTTTGTACAAATACAAGGTTCTTCACCTTTTTCTTTACTTGTAAACCTCCATGGTTTCTGCTTAATTATGTAATTAAATGCCAATATGAAAGCTATGATGAATGAATGATGTTAGTAAATGACATATTATTCTAAAAAACGTTATCTCACGAGGTAAGAAGAACATTAAAAATTTTTGACTCTTCTATTAAGTGATGATATTTACTTGTTTGTAACTTCAAAGATAATTCAAGAATCTGGTTTTTGTATAAATTTATAAAATTAAAATTATAAAAAAATTTAGAAATTTCACCATCAGATAAATAAAAATTATTTAAATACATCATCATAATTGAAAATATTTATCAAACATGCAAAGTAAAATGAAAGCCTAGTCAATAAAGGCTTTCTTTTTTTTTTTTTTTTTACAATAGAAGGTACAAGCAAAATAGGTTGTTAGGAGAGGTTGTAGCAAAATTACATCGAATTATATTTAATTAACTATAAGCAATTTCAACAAACAAAAGTATCTTGATGATTTATTTACACTTAGTAAAATCACAAATAAAAATTTATGTAAAAAATATCAAACAAATACTAAAATTAAATTTATATTAAAAATTTTTAATAATTGCAATAATTTTTTACATTAACATTCAGGGTTTAGTTATTAACATTAAGGTTATACAGAGAATATTTTTATTATTTATTGAATAAAATATTATAGAAAAACTCAATATTTTGCCTAAAATATTTAAGTTTAAGCTTCATAAAAACTTAATTTTTTTTTCCAGAAATTAAATTCCACAATTTTTTGGTTGGTGACATTGGTTAAAACAAATGCCAGTAAACTATTTTAAAATGCCTTTTCCAGTAATTGTATTTTTGTAAAAATTTCCATATTTAAAAAGTAGTAATCAATTAACTTTTACATAGAATTTATAAGAGCTGGTTTGAAAGATTTTTATATTGTTTTGAAGGTCTTAGCCCATTTTTGAACAATGAATATTATTAATAGATTTATGCAATTTAAAATTCATGGTAGTAAGAAATTTTATAAAATTTTAATGTTATAATTTCTATTTTACTATATCTTTATAAATACTCTAAAAACATTAAATCCTATTTGCGGCCATTAATACAAGTCAGTTCTATGGACAAAATTCTTATCGCCAAAATTTCTTTAAATGCAAAATTTCTGAAAATATGCTTATTTTTCAGCATTTTTTACTTAAAAAAATTTATGCAATAAATCTCTAAAAATAATAACTATAATCAAAATATTTTCAAATTAAAAAAAGTCATCCGTCGATAATTCTTTTTAAAAATTGGTTATGCAAACAGACACACAAAAAATTAAGTACCTCAAGTATTGGATTTGACAAAAGCAACTTGTCCTTCACATTTTCCACAGATGGAGCATGATGGCTAGCAGCAGCTAAGTATTGCAGTAGCTTCTTTGAAGCTTCAGTTTTACCAGAACCACTCTCACCAGAGATTAAAATACACTGGTCTTTACATTCTTCTCGCATGAATCGAAATGCATTATCGGCTATTGCAAATCTTGACAGAAAAAATGTATATATGTATATAGATTAAATTTTGGAGTTTTTAAATATTATAAATAACAATAACAAAAACTGCAGTTAATTTTAAGAAGGAAAAATTACACATTTCAATAAAATAAAATAAACCAGAAGCCTTATCAACTACCATATTTTTCCTGTAATCAAATGTTTTACGGCGATGCTTACATTAAAGCTACAAAAAGTGATAGTGGTGAATAGCATGCTATTAAGAAAAATTTTTACAAATAACTTTAAAGCATTAAGATCAACTCTGTTTCTTAAATTTTTAACCATAGTCAACAAATTTTGAAGTTCTCAATATTAGCAAACAGAATCTTGATCTAAAAATTTGAAATACATGACGAAAAAGACATATAAAAGATTTTCTTTGATTTGATAAAATGAATGTAAATGTCATCAATTTTTTAAATTACTTAACATTTATATACAGAGAAAAAAAAAGGACAAGCAAGATTGAAAAGTTCTCATAGTCAAAGTGTTTTGCTTCGATTTATTTTTAAACTCAAAGCATAAATACAGAAAACTAATTGAATTAAAATAGTTTTAGCTTTATAAATTCATCAAGTAAAAAAATTCTTTAAATTACTTACATGTGTGGGGGAAGCTCATAAAAATTCACATTTTTATACTGTTCAATTACATCAGAATTATATAAATTCAAATCTCTGTACGGATTAACAGATACAATAACAGGTCCAATGTATGTCTAAAATAAAAATTATCTACAATTCAGACAACAAAAAATTACTTTGAAATGTAAATATGAATCTAACATTTTCTTAAATATATCTACATGTAACAATGCTATATGAATTCAAATTTAAAGCTCAATATAAGTTCAATATTAATTTTATAACATAGTTTTTAAAAATACAAAGCAAATGACTGAAATAAAATTATATTTAAAAGCATCTTCTAAAAAATATTTTTTTTTTTTTTTTAAACCATAATATGTACATTTTATTGTTATTTTTCAATGACATTGTGAAAGAAATTAAAATAATTTTAATAAAAGAAAAAAAAAAGCTATTATTGGAAACAATATGAAAATAATAGTAACTATAATTAACTTTAACCTTAAAATATTTTTTTATTTCAAATAACTATTTTAATGTAATTTTTACTGAAATTTTAAATATTTTAAATTAATTTTTTAAGTGATTTGAAAACAATGCCATTACATATTTAGATTTAATTAGGTTAAATTCATTAATTAGAGAAATTAAAATTCCTTTATTATTATTATTATTATAATTAATCTATTTTTAGAAGGAATTTCTAAAGAAACAATTATAAACAAATATTTGATGAAAGCAAAAGATATTATACAAAAATTTAAAATATGTTTATATCAAATTTGAAAAGAAAATATATTAAAAAAGCATTATTAAAATTAAAAAATTTTTAAATAGAAAAAAATCAATTATGAAATTTAATATAAATTTTGTCAGTACATTATGAATATATGTCTACTATATGTTAAAATTATACAATGCATACATAAAATAATAAAGACAAAAAAAAAAAATTGCATGAATTAAATAATAAAGATAAAATAAAATAAAAACTTGCATAAATTAAATTTTCCTGAAATCGCTTCTTCAAGTTGTTTATAAATGCTTTGTCATTTTTAAAATCTTCTAAAAGCACAAAATCTTGTACTCCTACTTTATCTCGAGCATGTAACAGATTTTCCATTATTAAGCTATAAGAATAAAATAATATTTACATAAGAGAAAAAACATAAAATATTTCAGAAATTACATCCCTGATTATTGCTGAAAATCAATATAAAAATCTGAAAATAATAATACAATTCCTGAATGATTTATGGATAAAAAATGTATTGGATAATTATATATACAACATATAATTATCCAAATTTCACCTACATTTTTCACAGAAAATATGTTTATATTTACTTTGAAAATTTAACTTAGTTTAAGAAATGAAGAATTTTTTTCCATGCAATTATTAATTTATTAGGATCAATTAAAACATATTATTTTCATGAATAACAAAAGAATTTTCTACATTACAAAGAAAAATGTAATTGTTTATCATACAATGCTTTCAATTTCGAACTTGATCCAAGACCTTAGAAATATTACAAAATATTATTTACTTTTAATAATTACTATAGTAACATAGATAAATAATGCTAAACAACCATAACTTGAATGCATATGAACTACAAAAACTTTGATTACAGAAAAAAAAATTTATGTTACATTTTGTATATCCTCAGAAATATAAATGTAATCAATAAAATACATAAATTTTATAGTAATATAAATATCAAATCATTTAATGACATATTTATCACAACATTTATAATTAATTATTTAGCAGATTTTTTTATTAATAAAGAAATTACTTAAAAAAGTAGAAAACTCCTTAAAAAGTAATTTTATTTTTTTTCTTTTATTCTTTTTACAACGGAGAAAAAGAAATATAAATTTTTTTTCACACAAATATAATAACACCTTTTGTAGGAAAAAATTTCACGATGTTTGCTCATTTTATAAAATGCGAAAAATTAAACAACAACATTAATATTAAAATTTCGTTGAAGCCGCATATTGCACATGTAGATGAAAAGATTACTGTTTGTTAATCAGTAATATAATCTAAATCACAGCATCAAAATAAATAGATAGAAAAAATTTAAATAAAATAATAAATAAATAAATACCTTTTCTTAAATAAAGAGGAAAAGTACTGAAAGTGCACTTATACATGTTAGTAGCTTTGTGACGGAAAACCCATAACACCAACGCACTGTACAAAAACAACATCATTCACGTTTAAAAAGGCGGTCAAATTGAACCAGTCTGCTTACTTTCCTTTTAAGGCCGACAGCAAAAAAAAATAATAAAAACTGTTTCAGTTACAGTTAAATTTATTGAATTTAAATTATTTAATAAGGGATTATGAAAGTTTTTAAAGAAATTCGCATCAGCAAAGAAGAAAACGAAACTAAATTAGTATTGAACTCAAAAATGTTATGTTGAAACGAAATAATGAAATTCTTCTGAAGGTACGGTCAAAGAGCAATATTTTCAATGGTAAGGTTATGTAAAAATTCTTAACGCTTTCCTCGCAAAAATTTGATTTGAAAATTATATAGAAATTACAAATGGCGCAATTAACCATTAAACAAGAAAATACTTTGTAATAATTTTGAATACTTGTATCGTTTTATAAAGGTGATTCTGAGAAAAATAATGTTTAAAGTAAAACAAAAGTTAATAAAAAGAGATTTTAAATTGAAATAGTGATGCAAGCCCCATATAAATATTACCACCATTAAAGCAATAGATAAAATACATTTTTGATACAAAAGATGAGAATAAAATAAAAATATTAATAAAAAAGCTACAATCGGATCTTTTTCTCGATATTTAAAATTTAGAAAAACATTTCAGAATCATTTGTTGAAATAGAAACAAAAAGTTTTAAAACAATTTGTAATATGAGAATTGAATGACTCCTGTTATGAATTGGTAAGAAAACTTAGATTTCGTCCCATTTAAATTTCAAAAAAAAAAAAAAAAAAAAAAAAAAAAAAATAGTATTATAATAAAAAAAGTGAAACAGTATTCAAGTAATCAATGAAAAGGACTGTAATGAATATTTTAAATTTTTTAGTTAATAAAATAAATAGTTAATTTAGGAATAAGCTAAGTGGATTCAGATTGATTAGAATTTGTATGAAATGCATTGTACGATAAAATATACTAAGGCCCAGCTCAGTACTTTCAATATTACGTGATAATATTGGGATTCCCAAAACTTAAAATTCTAAATCTTATCTTCAGCGTCAGACATTCCAACAATTAATTAATAAAACCAATGGGTAATACAAACAATCCATCAGAAATTTTTGGAAAAACTACTTTTTGGATGCTGTAGACAACAGGAATTTTTCTTTGAAAGGTGTTTGGAAAAATACATGAGCGGAACTAAGCGTGGATGTTGTTACAAGAGAATCTATTGTTGATATCGACTAAATTGTTAAGTTAACCAATGAAATGGAGTTAGATAATATAAATGAGCAGAATATTGTGGAATTATTGCAAGTTACAAAGGGTGAAAGTTTTTCCACGACCAGTCTTTCGAAGAATTAGTAGAATAGCAAGTACACAAAGATGACGGCATTAGATTTCTGAAGATGAGAAACATATGGAACTTTCAATGGATTTTCTAAAGAAAAGTTCAGCTACTATAACGGAGTCGGTTTTAACAAAATATTTTAAATTTTGGTAGAAGTTCAAAGGCAAGACGAATTGTCATTGACGAAATATCTTACTATCATCAACTGTTTGCTGAACGACACAGGAAAAATGTAAACGACGTTAAATGACTTTTCATTTACGAAAGGAAAACAAGAAAAAATCACAAACATAACTTATTTTCTTGAACTTTTTTATTATTTACATGATTATTTTATGAATAAAAATCGATATAAGCGATAAATAAATAGATAATATAATATAATAAAAAAAGCATTTAATAATAAATGCTAAAATAAAAGAAAAACTTATAAATATTCTTATTCTCTGTTCTGTTCTCACTTATCCTCATTATTTACATGCTAAGATGACCTCATACAATTCAGTTTCGTTTAGAGCTGAAGCATATTGGAACGTAAACCTCTCGATTAGTGGAATCTTACCGTAAATGTACATAACAAATTTTTTTTTTTTCAAAACTTTGTCTAGAATAATGATAGTAAAATATAAACAAATAACTAAGAAAATTCATGAAAAAATCCTTTCGAAATCTTATATATTTAAATTCATGAGTATCATTTTAGTTTTAAAACTACATAAATATCCTGACAGATTTTAAAAAGAAATCCCAATAATTCAAAATATATAACTTTTAATTTTGAAAATAAAACTTTTATCTAGAGCAGGGGTCTCCAAATTACGGCCCGCCAGTGTCATCAATCCGGCCCGCGACAGCGAATAGCTTATTGTTGCTGTAATAGGTCGGATAAAAAAATGATAATAACTCGGTTTTATTTAATTGCTAGGTAAAGCTTTAATGACAAGCATAATATGCAGAAAAATTAACTTAAGCATAACAACTAACAAATAATTTAAATGAATCCCGCTAACATTGTAAACTAGTGAACATCCCGCTGTTATCCTCGGTAGTTATGTTGGGGTAAAGAGTATCGCATATGCATGTATGTCGATGTTTGGAATGTATATATCCTGAATCAAACATATGATTTTCATCCTGAAAATCCCTCAGGAACGAAAAAGCTAAATTAACGCGAATGAAACCGCGGGTTATCCACTTGTAAAAATATACTAATGAGATTTATGTTATTATATAGATAACGGCAGAAAAATTAAAACGGTTTTGGCCCTTGGTACTTACTGGGGTAAACAGTACGGCCCTAAGGCTAAAAAGTTTGGAGACCCCTGATCTAGAGTATGAAAAAAAAAAAAAAAAAAAATTTCATATGATTATAATTAATTAATTTTTTTTTTTTTTATCGGGTTTTCAATTGTTAACGAGAAAATTATTTAACAGAACACTTTTTTTTTTTTTTTTTTTTCATAAAATTTTTTCAACCAAAATAATCTGTTCATCTTTTAACCAACAATTTAGTGAATTAAATCAATGTTTGCTACATTTGTCAATATGCTTATTGGTAATTTGAGAAGCATTAGTTATTTGGGAAATATCATTTAAGAGTAATAAAAATTATACCAAAATTGAATCTGATATTTTTATAATCATTATTAGTTTGAAACAAAATAATAATAATAATAATAATAATTACAAAAGAAAATTATAATTAACTGTTGAATAATTAGTACTTTAAAAACAAACAATGCATAAAAAAAAAAAAATAATAATAATAAAAATAACTAAAAAAAAGGAGAAAACTAGGTATTACTTATCAATAAGTATACATTTCTAAAATTCATTCTAAAAACGGCAATAAATAGCAAAATTAATACAAAACATGCTGTCAAATGTTGCTGTAAGAATAAAATAACAATAATAATGATGTGTTAAATAATTTTTACGGGCTATTTAATGTCTTTTGTCACATACCTTATCATTATGTATAGAAATTTCAACCGAACCAGCACATAAAAACAAAACAAAAAGAAAAACTCGTCATAAAACTGTTTTTTGACTTCTAGTTTTGCAACTTTCATGGGTTGTTGAAAGTATAACGTACCTTAGAACTGTTGAACGGTATAAAATATTTTTCTCGGTTTATTCAGCTACAATTTTACAATCTTCGATGTTTACTAAGAAAATATAGAACAGTTGTGCAAATACTGATTGCTAAAGTTTTCCAAACACTTTTAATTTTGCTTGAAAAAAGTGTTTTACTATTTCATAAGTTGTCCAATGATAAAATACTGTTTATATTTACTAGTATATATTTTTAATTTTTCGTTTCATTATAAAACAAAACTAAGTCATTGAAGAATTGCACGATATAAATATATAGTCTGGCTGATGCTTGATATTTTGCACAGTGAAGCGAATGTTATTTATTGAACCTCAAAAAATTTTCTTCTTCATTGGCGCAACAGCCCTATGGTAGCCAAGGTCATGTGCTACTGGCAGGAGATGTTTTCTTTTTACGGGGTAGGGCAGTCGGCGCTACGTCCAACCTTCGATTATCATATTAGACCGGGACCTATGGTTTAAAGTGGTTTCTGAATCCCTACAAACATCCATGGCCCTCCAGGACTTGAACCTGAGGCCTGTAGCACTGGGTGCCAGAGCGCTAGTTAGTATTTTGAGAACCAAAATACATCTATTAAGAATAAATAAATCAAGTAATATAAATAAAAAAATAAATCAATTTAATAAATATATTTGTTTAAATAAGCAGCATTTAAGCATTTACGTAAATATTTTGGGATGAGTGTCTAGCGCTCTGGAGCACGGTGCCACAGGTTTCGGGTTCGAGACCTGGCGGTGCCATGGATGTTTGTAGTGGTTCGAATCCACTTTAAACCGTAGATTCCGGTTTCATATGACTGTAGAACATTAGACATAGAGCTGGCAAAATAACCAACCTTTTAGCTGGGGAGGGGAAATCAAAAGATAAAATGATAGAATAATGACTGGAAACTTAAATTTCTTTTAGAAGTTTTTAGCTTTGATTTCATAAAAATTCAAAATAAAAAACACCTCTCTGTTTAATGTATATCTTTGTAAAAGGATAACAGATATTTATTGTGTTAAAATTGCAAAGATCTTGTCGACATATATCCGTAACTTGAGAAAAAAACTTTGAAATGCTGCAAAAACATATAATTTATAATTGTGATTTGATTCAAAAATGTTGTCGTAAGAACTATAATACCACGTCTCTTCACATGTCACCCTAAGTATTGTAATTTGAAGTTGTTACTTATCCCACTTGGTAGATATCTAATCTAGACCAAACCCACGAACCCGTATGGACTCATGGTTGAAGGGAAAGGAAGAAACTTCTGTTGTGATGGAGCACCCGTAGGTAGAAGTCTGACTTTTTGCTCCGTAATGCTCTTGCAGTCATAGGAGACCGGGACCTACGGCTTAAAGTGGATTCCGAACCACTACAAACATCCATGGCACCGCCAAGACTCGAACCCGAAACCTGTGATACCGAGCGCCAGAGAGCTAGCCACTCGACCATTCAGGCCCTGTATTTTTGAAGTTATGACAGTTAATAAAAATATTATATTACTGTTAAATCGTAGTCCTTTAGTGAACAAACAATCTTTCTAAATAGTTTTGCAAACGGCCTAGTAACTCCTCACTAATCGACATTTAATTTGCAAACATTAAAGTAACAAGTAGCTCACAAATTATCGTAACTCATCAACAACTCATTTTCACTTTGATTGCCTTGTGACTCCATTACTTACAAGTATTTCGTATCAAGAGCTCCAATATTACTATCTCTATCTCTCTTTTTTTTTAATTTTCAACTGTTTCAACTTAATTATGTTATTGTTGTGTCTAATCCTCAATGTTCTGCTACAAGGGACGGACATCCCATGAGTAGTACACTCATGGATGGAAGGAAAGGGGTATCTTCTGTTGTAATGGAGCACCCGTAGGTAGAAGTCTGACTTGGTTCCGAGTCGCTGAACATCCCAAACGACATCAAGGCTCCTCGTTTTTTGAAACAGTGACTATAACAAAGCTCCAGCGAATTGAAATTCTGCTCTAATGCTCACCAGTGGCGCGCATTGCCATTGAGCCATTGATTTAAGAATGTTGAAGCGATGAATATCAATATTGAAGCTCTATACTAAAAATATAAAAAGATAAAAGATATACGAAACAATATTGTAAGTAGTTTCGTATTTAATTTTTTGCTTATTTTTCGATCTACTATTTCTACTACTACTACCGAACACACAAGCCCCACGAGTCCATCCCATGAATAGTCTACTCATGATGGAGGAAAACGCGTAGCTTCTGTTGTGATGGAGCACCTGCGGGTAGAAGTAAGACTTGGTTCAGCGTCGCTGAAGAAAGAGGGCAGTTACTTCCGGGAGGACTTTTAGAGGGAACCCCCTGCATTTGCGTATCGTATTGGGAAAAACCCGGAAAACTACCACCAGGTAATTCGACTCACGAGGCAAATGGCTGAACATCACAAACGCCATCGAGTCACATCTTTTTTGAAACAGTATCTACAATAAAGTTGTCAGCTGATTGAACCTCAGCCCTAAGGCCCACTGAGCCACGAGTCGGGCATTTAATTGGTTAACAATAGTAAGTAGCTTACAAATTATCGTAACTCATCAGCAATCAGCGTTTAGTCAGCAAATAGCGAAACCACTCATTTTCACTTTGATATCCTTGTGAATCCATTGTTTACAAGTGTTTCATATCTGGTTCACATATGTTACTATCTCTCTCTCTTTTTTTTTTGATTTTTAACTGCTTTAGCGTAATTATTAAGTATAACAAACAACTTTGAAAGAGGTGTTTTTTAAAAATATTTTTTAAAACTTTAAATTGTTTTGCATAGATAGATAATCTATGCTTTAATCCAGGGGTCTCCAAACTTTCCAGCCTTATGGCCATACTGTTTACTCCAGTAAGTACCAGGGCCCAAACCGTTTTAGTTTTTCTGCCATTATCTATAACTTCTAGACCAGTCGCCGAGTACGCGCTCTGAGCAAGCATATACTTGCTAACTACAAACTATTGTCAGTGAAAAATCACAATTACACAAATCTCATTAGTATTTTTTACAAGTGGATATCCCACGATTTCATTCGCATTCCTGAGGGATTAGCAGGATAAAAATCATATGTTCGATTCAGGATACATACATTCCAAACATCGATATACATACATATGCGATACTCTTTACCCCAACATAACTACCGAGGGTAACCGAGGGATGTTCACTAGTTTATAATATTAGTGGGATTCATTTCAATTATTTGTTAGTTGTTATGCTTAAGTTAATTTTTCTGCGTATTATGTTTGTCATTTACCTAGAAAGTAAATAAAACCGACTTATTATGAATCGGTGTTTTTTTTTTATCCAACTTATTACAGCAACAATAAGCTATTCGCTGTCGCCGGCCGGATTGATGACACTGGCGGGCCGTAGTTTGGAGACCCCTGCTTTGTTCTAATACTTTTTCAAGTACCATTTTTAATAACCTGATGGATAATTTTATACGTGTTTTAAATAAATTCTCAATTTTTCTACGGATCATTCGATCAATGTATGTAAATAAAGCAAGATGCATTAAAAGGAGCAGAATATAAATTAATTAAATGAATTTTGAATTTATTTAAAAAATTAGACACACATAAACATTTCGTTTTTCTTCTTCTCTCTGTAGGAAAAGTTTCCATGCCATTGTACGAAATTATAGTGATCTATCTATTGATACATTATTTAATATAAAAATCTATGAATAATATTTTTTTCAGCATTTGAAACCATTTCGAGTATTTTTGAGTATTGAAATTTTACTATTTTGACTATTGACAATTTTAAAATATCCATTGCAACCCAATATTAAAAATTTATTTGAAATTTTTACAATGTATTTTATTTGCCACATCTACAAGAAGATTCCTTTAAATTACACGTACTGTAAAATCCTCTAGTATTCGAAAAATATCAACCACTTTAAAAAAATATCTTTTTTTTTTTTTTTTTTTTTTTCCCCAAAAAGAAAGAATATACATGTATTATTTGAATTTTTTTCTTAAATAATTCAAATAAAACAAATAGTTCAAACATTTTAAAGACAAATAAAAAAATTATTATTTATTTTTTTTTTTTTTTGTAAATTTTTTTCTTATTATTATTAGCATAATCTTTTTTTTCTCTTAAAAAATGTTTCAGCTTAAAAATAAATACAGTCACCACACTTTCAGCGTAAGCAAATAGGTTGCAATTTTTCAGGACGGAACACATACATGAAAAAGACATAAAATTTCGTAATAATTCTGGAAACGAAAGCGTCATTTTTTTTCCTCCATCTAAAAAAAACGTGGAATCGTATGGAATATCGCCAGGAAGCACAGATTTAAACTAAGTGGAGCAAGCGTAAGTTACCAAGTTACAAGCGTAAGTTGACGCATTCATTAATTTCCTTTGAGTTTTCAATGGAAACGTATTAATTGGCTTCCGGGATAAAATTAGTAACACTTACAATAAGGCTTTTATGACTAAACTGCTTATTATTTCGTCCCGAAATAAAAAAAAAACATTTATAATTTACGAGGCTAAGAATGTTGATATAATTAGAATGATAATATTTTGTCATTCACAGTAGAATCCCAATTATCCGTATCCCACTTAATCCAGTTACAGAAAATATGGCTCATTTTTAAATTAAATTATACTTATTTTTTTAAATTTAAACATTTTAAATGTTTTTTGATTAAGTGTGAATTAAAATTAAAAAGAAGATTCTACAGAAAAATTGTCGGTATTTTTAAGTGCTCTGGTGCCATAATTTTTAGCCAACATTTCTGTTGATAAAATGATTCTACAGAAATCCTGTCAAGATTATGGCACCAGAGAACTTAAAAAATACCATCAATTTCAGCATAAACAAATATGTTGTAAGTTTCCACAAGTTTTTAATAAAGTGTGAATTAAAATTTAAAAAAAAATCTAACCAGTGATTCTAGAGAAATTCTGGTTAAAGATTATGGCATTAGAGCACTTAAAAATACCAACAATACAATTTCAGTTTAAGCAAGTATTTTGTAACATACCACAATGAAGCATATATATGAAAAAAAGTCATGAAATTTCGTAATAATTCTGGAAAAAAAAAATAAACCGTCATTTTTTTCCTGTATCTAAAAAACATGAAATAGTGTGGAAGATCGCCAGAAAACACAGATTTAAATTAAGCGGGACAAACGTAAGTTACCAGTGACACACTCATTAGTTTCCTTTGGTTTTTCAATGGAAACGTATTAATTGGCTTCGGGATAAAATGAATAATATTTATAATAAGGCTTTCATGATCAAATTTGCTTATCATTTCTTCCCCAAATAAAAAATATCTATAATTTACGAGGTTAAGAATGCTGATGTAATTGGTATGATGTTATTTTGTTATATGTACATAGCAGAATCGATTATCCGGTAACTGAAAGGACAGAAAAATATGGTTCTTTTTTAAAGTAAATTACACTTATTTTTTTAATTTAAAATTTTAAATGTTTTTAATTAAGTTTGAATTAAAATTAAACGTTTCTACAGAAATCCTGGATAAAGATTATGGCATCAGGGCACTTAAAATACCATCAATACAATTTCAGCATAAGCAAATATGTTGTAAGCTTCCACAATGAAACATACTACTGTGTCCAGAAAGTAAGACCACTTTTCAATTTAAAATTCCGGGGCTTATGGAATTTCAATTTTTTTTTCTTCTTTAGGTTGCTGGCATTGTCCTTGACATCTGTGTGAAATTTGACTTCAAAATATTCATCAGTGTTTGAGTTAAGATTGGCTTTATGAGACGCTAAAAGTGATTCCGGTAATTTTTGAAATGTCTGAATTAATTGAGCAAAGAACTTACATTAAATTTTGCTTGCGGAAACGTATAGAATGCTGCAGAAGGCATTCGGTGAGAATTCCTATATCGGAAAGAAATGTTTACAAGTGGTATAAACAGTTCAAAGAAAGCAAAGAACGCGTTGAAGACGAAGATCCCTCTGATCGACCATCAACCTCAAGCGACGAAGCTCACGTCCAAAAAATTAAAGATTTTGGTGCTTGCAAATCGTCGATTTAAAATTAGAGACCTTGCTGATGATGTTGGAATTTCAAAATTCCATTTTAAAATACGATTTGGGCCTCAAACACGTCAAATCTCGATTGGTACCGAAAACACAGAATGCACCAGCTCACACTGTATTGATTCTTTGTGACTTTTTTTACAAAAAAATGAAACCCATATCGTTCCACAACCACCGTATTCCACCGCATGACTTCTGGCTATTCCTAAACTCAAAAGACCACCCGGGGGACACCGTTTTGAGTCGATTGAAGAGATTCAACGTGAATCGCCACGCGCATTTGTAGGTCATCCCTGCCGATGACTTTTTAGCACGCATTGAGGATTGGAAAAAATAGTTGGCATAAGTGGATTGTGTCCTGAGGGGATTACTTTGAAGACGATGAAATAAATTTGGAAGCATAAATAAAGAGTTTTTTTTTAAAAAATTGGTCTTACTTTTTGGGCACACTAGTAAAAAATATCTGTATTTTATGAGGATAAATATGCTGGTGTAATTAGAATGATAACATTTTATCGTATAGTAGAATCCCGATTATCCGATTCCACTTAACCGCTTAACAGGAAAAACAGAAAATATGGTTCTTTTTCAAATTAAATTATAGTTACTTTTTTAATTTTAAATTTTTAAATGTTTTTAATTAAGTTTGAATTAAAAATTAAAAAGAAATTAAACGTTTCTACAGAAATCCTGCCTAAAGATTATAGCACTAGAGCATTTAAAAATACCATCAGTATAATTCCAGCATGAGTAAATATGTTGTAAGTTTCGACAATGAAGCATATACCTGAAAAGACAAATTTTGTAATAATTTTGGACAAAAAAAAAAATGTAATTTTTTTCTGCATCTTAAAAACGTGAAATCGTATGGAAGATCGCCAGATAACACAGATTTAAACAAAGTGGGACAAACGTAAGTTATCAGTGACACACTCATTAGTTTCCTTTGGTTTTTCAAAGGAAACATATTAATTGCGTTCCGGAATAAAATTAGTAATACTTACAATAAGGCTTTTTATGACTAAACAGCTTAGTATTTCATCCCGAAATAAAAATATGTATAATTTACGATGTTAAGAAACTTCATGTAATTGGAATGACGATATTTTATCAAACATTGTAGAATCCTGATTATCTGTATCCCACTTAACTAAGTTACAGAAAATGCAGCCTCTTTTAAATTAAATTATACTTAATTTTGTTAATTAAAAATTTTTAGTATTTTTAATTGAATTAGAATTAAAATTAAAAGAAGATTCTACAGAAAAATTGGTGGTATTTTTAATTACTCTGGTGCCACAATCTTTAGCCAGGATTTCTGGTAGATAAAATGATTCTACAGCAATCCTGGCTAAAGATTACGGCACCAGAACACTTAAAAATATCCTCAATACAATTTCAGCATAATCATATACGTTGCAACTTTCGACAATGAAGTATATGTATAAAAAATCATGAAATTTTGTAATAATTCTGGAAAAGTAAGCGTCATTGTTTTTTCTATTCTAAAAAATATGAAATCTCATAGAAGATTATCCGTATCCCACTTAACCGAGCTACAAAAAGAACAGAAAATATGTCTCTTTTAAAAAATATATTATACTTATTTTTTTAATTTAAAAATTCTAAATGTTTTTCATTAAGTTTGAATTAAAATTAGAAAGAAATTAAACGTTTCTACAGAAACCCTGGTCAAAGATTATGGCACCAGAGCACTAAAAATACCATCAATACAATTTCAGCGTAAGCAAATATGTTGTAAGTTTCCACAATGAAGCATATATATGAAAAAGTCATGAAATTTTTGTAATAATTCTGGAAGAGAAAAAGTAATTTTTTCCCTCCATTCTAAAAACGGAAATCGTATGGAAGATTGCCGGAATGCACAGATTTAAACTGACAAGTGTTATCGCTGACTCATTCATTAGTTTCCGTTGTTTTTA
Source organism: Caerostris extrusa (assembly GCA_021605095.1). Classification (NCBI taxonomy): domain Eukaryota; kingdom Metazoa; phylum Arthropoda; class Arachnida; order Araneae; family Araneidae; genus Caerostris; species Caerostris extrusa. Next base: position 107,546 of record BPLR01001985.1, read on the forward strand.
AATGGAAACGTACAAATTGGCTTCCTGGATAAAATTTATAATATTTATAATAAGACTTTCATGACGAAATTGCTTATTATTTCTTCCCAAAATAAAAAATATCTATGTTTTATGAGGTTAAAAATGCTGGTGCAATTAGAATGATAATATTTTACCATATATAGTTGAATCCTGATTATCAGTATCCCTCTTAACTGAGTTACAGAAAGAACAGAAAATATGGCTCTTTTTAAAAATAAATTAAATTAATTTTTTTATTTAAAAATTTTATATGTTTTCAATTAAGTTTGAATTAAAATTAAAAGATTCTACAGAAAAATTGTTGGTATTTTTAATTTGCTCTGGTGCCATAATATTTCAGGCCCTTAATCTGCCATAACAGGATTTCTGTTGATAAAATGATTCAACAGAAATCCTGGATAAATATTATGGCACCAGAGCACTAAAAATACCATCAATACAATTTCAGCATAAGAAAATATGTTGTAAGTTTCCACAATGAAGCATATATATGAAAAAGTCATGAAATTTTGTAATAATTCTGGAAAAGAAAAAGTAATTTTTTCCCTCCATTCTAAAAAACGGAAATCGTATGGAAGATTACCGGAATGCACAGATTTAAACTGACAAGTGTAAGTTATCACTGACTCATTCATTAGTTTCCGTTGTTTTTAAATGGAAACGTACAAATTGGCTTCGGGATAAAATTAATAAGTCTTTCATGATCAAATTGCTTCTATTTCTTCCTAAATTAATATATATATATATATAATATAAAGTTTAGAATGCTGATGTAATTGGAATGATACGTCATACACAGTAGAAGCCTGATTATGAGTTACCCCACTTAACATAGTTGCTGAAAGAACAGGCACTTTTTAAAATTAAATTATACTTATTTCTTATTTAAAATTTTTAAATGCTTTTAATTAAGTTTGAATTAAAATTAAAAAGAAATTAAATAAGATTCTACAGAAATCTTGGCTAAAGATTATGGCACCAAAGCACTTAAAAATACCATCAATACAATTTCAGCATAAGAAAATACGTTGTAAGTTTTTCGACAATGAAGCATATAATATAAAAAGTCATGAAATTTTGAAATAATTCTGGAAAAGTAAACGTCATTTTTTTCTCCATTCTAAAAATATATGAAATTGCATGGTAGATTGCCAGAAAGCACAGATTTAAACTGGTGAGTGTAAGTTACCACTGATATATATATATATATATTACGAAATTTAGAATGCTAATATAATTGGAATGATAATATTTTGTCATACATAGTAGAATCTCGATTATCAATATCCCACTAAACCTAGTAACTGAAAGAATAGAACATATGGCTCTTTTTTTAATTAAATTATACTTAATTTTAATTAAAAATTTAAATGTTTTTTATCAAGTTTGAATTAAAATTAAAAATGTATTAAACCAATGATTCTGCAGAAATCTTGGCTAAAGATTGTGGCATCAGAGCAGCAAAATGACGAAAATGAATCTGGTGATGACGAATCTTTGCTGAGTCTGACACAAAGATTTTCTGCTTATGAAACTCTGGCTGAAGAACATATTTTCAAGTGGATAAATGGAGACTTACAGTAAGAAATTACTCATGATGTGATTGCATCCATGGCTGAAACACTGTAACAGAGCAGTGCTAATGCAAATAAAGTCCATTAAAAGAAAATGACACATTTCAAAGGTCTAAGTTTGATTTAACAAGAAGAGGCTACAACTACAATCCTAATGACAGTTATTGTATAAGCGTCGTCAGGATAATAGATGCTAACCGACCACAAACTAAAAAATATCAAACCACAAACAACTATACTATATACCATACCACAAACTATTATACTATATACCATACCACAAATTACTATACTACATATCATACCACAAACTACTAACATATCATACCATAAACTGCCAACATACCATACCATACTATATTACATCGTACCACCTTATATATACTACCATACCACATACTAAACCATACCATATTACCCTACCACCTTATGTATACTGCTATACTATATTACACCATACCACCTTATATATACTGCCGTACCATATTACACCATACCACCTTGTATATACTGCTATACCATATTATGCCATATCACCTTATACACATACCACTTTATGTATACCATACCACATAACAAACCATACCATATTACACCATACTACCTTATATATATCATACCCATACCATACTTATCGTATCACAACCCAAAAAATATCAAGGATTTGATTTAATGAAAAATTTCATTCCGCATTTTTAAGAAGTTACTAGTGTGTACATCCTAAGGATTGCAAGTGCGTGTAGAACCATAAAAATGAGTGAATTGTGTGTAAATTTATTTTTCATTTACTTATTTAGGGAGAATTTAAGCAAATCCGCCATATCCGAGGTAATCTTGGTCCATATGAACTAGGAAAATCAGTACTCTACTGTGCTATCAAATTCGGTGAAATTATCTAATATAACAATATAAATGATTTTACAAATGAAACAATCTCATATAATATTTATTACATTTTAAACTTTCAATGGCCCCAACTAGTGATCATTAATAATAATACTCACTAATTAGTGAGGGAAGATGGTGAGGGTTCAACTGCATTATGGTAGAAGTATAATATTTTATTGAAGTATTTTCTTCAAATAGTAAAAAATTAATCATGATGATCTCAAAAACGATCACATGAATTTTCATTCCTGAAGTTATAAGATGTATTTAAAACTTGAAAGAAGGAAACTTTTCTACCTGACTGAGCCAAACTAGTTGAGAAAATTTTTGACAGATTAAAAAATTTCTTTAAACGATGTTTACTCTGTGAAAAACAAAAAAATGAATAAATATATGTGTTCAATTATGTAAATAATAAATGAAAAATTATTATTTACAACTTGAATAATTTAATTAAGATTTTTATTATAAATTAATAGCATAAAATAGGTTTTTATGCTCATACATTTTATAATGCACATTGACGGTTTTAAAAAAGCTAGAATGTTCCTTTATTCTTTATCTAACTGAAATGTTAGTGTAGATATATTTATAAATCTTTATATTCCTTTGTGTAGTAAAAAGCAACCTAAAGGTTAATTGTTATCTGTAAAAAGAATAGCATTTCAGACAAATTAAAAGTGATCGGATAGACAGAAATGAGATATTAATGCTATCTATTGAAAAAAAAAGTTGCCCGTGATTCAATTCGATCGATATATTGCCTATTTATTATCTTGATATATTGCCTGTGATCAAATATGTCAAGCTATAGTTATGATATACAATACATCAAACCATCACAATTTCTTCATAACAGGTCATTTTTTTTTTTTTTGTTGAACATCAGTAGGCCTTGTGTGCCACGTACAGCCCACGGGTGATGAGAAGAAGACATTGCCTTCAGTGAAGACTTTTAGAATAACTGCTCCACTTGTACGTGTCGAATGGTAGAAAACTACCACCCATCACGCTAACTATTGAATACGAGACGCTTTGAGCACAATTGCACGAACGCCATCGAGTCCCATCGTTCCAAACGGATGCTAACTTAGGCCCTTCATGGCCTAGGCTGAGACCTAAACATTTGAACCTAGGCCCTTCTGCATGTTACCACTGGCTTCAAAAGTCTTTTAAACAAAGTTACCACTGGCTTCACAAGTCTTTTAAACAAAGTTACCACTGGCTTCACAAGTCTTTTAAACAAAGTTGTCATTTATTTTTGTTAAAAAATCATGTGAATTCCATATCAAAATGCATAAAATTCAATATAGTAGACATATTATTTTAAACTTCAAAAGCATTTTGAGAGAATAAAAATTACTGAAACACTAGATTACAAATCCGTAATTGTAAGAAATAAATTAGCGAGAATTAAAAAGTAATTTACAGCGCTAACTTGGTCAAACAGCAAAATAAATAAAAAAAAAATAAATAACGATGATGATGATGATAATATTAATAATAATAATAATCGAAATTTTAGCTGAAAGTAAAATGTGTTATTTTAGAATTTCACAAAAGAAACATATCCCAAAAGAAATGTCGAAGTGAAAATAAAGCGAATATTGACCTGGAATACTAAAACTAAATATTGCAAATTTCTTGTACCTTCTTTCAGCTGTTTACCTTCCATCAGGCATGCAATAAAAGTATTCGCAAAACAGTTACGTAAACCAGCTTGTTTAAAGTCTTCAAGTGCATCTGCAGATAACATATCTTCTAAGACATTCTGCTGATTTGTAAAGGTAGTCGTGTTATAAACAGCTTTTCAACAACTATAGAAAAGGTCGATACTATTTATAAGCAGATTGATGTTCAGATACAGAGCATTCCAGGGCTCATCACAGTGATAGAAATATAAATATTTAGACTAATTATCATAGCTAAAATGCCTGATATCAAAGATCGTGGGAAATCATTTGTATTTTTAAAATAATTTGTTTTATCACAGATTAAAAAGAATGTTTTTATTAAATATAGGAATAAAACAAATCATAACTAATAAATGGTAGATTTTATCGTTCCAAACTAATATTTAATAAGTTATCGTAGTTAAATTGGTCTCTTTTTTTGTTCTCTGATATACTGCTAGAATGTTTTTTTTTTTTTTCTGTAAATGAAAGTTTACTTATGAAAATTGACTTCAAAAGTTTAAAATTCAATCCCTTTTTTTTAAAAAAAAATAAACACATAATAGAAAGAACTGATATAAATGTAAACAAAAAAAATTGTATAAGTAAATCTATTACCTTTTCATGTCTGTGAAGAATATTTGTACACATTAAATACATTTTTTAAAATAATAATGTTTATTCTTACTATTTGCTGTTTGTGTTATCATAGTGTAGTACTTTTATAAATTTAAGAGCTTTAATCTTTTCTTATATTTCAGTGATTATGATATTGAAGAGAATATTTCTAATAATTTCCAATTATGAATCGCAAAAACAAATTCATTACAATATAAATTTAAATTTTTCGGCTTTAACCTTGAATAATAAAACAGCATAAGATATGAACGTATTATTTGCTTAAAAATAACTATCGTCGTTTAATTGAATTTTATCTAAATTTATTAATGAAGTAATTAACTTTGAATAATTTGAAGAATTTTAAACTCAGTAAAACTTTTAAATAATTTGTACCATGTAATATTTTGTGGAAATAATAATAATAAAAATCAGGAATTTGTGTACCTGGCATAGACATCTTAAAAAGCATATTAACTTCAAAAAATAATGGCAAACAAACGATTTAAATTTAAAAAAATTTATTAGCATCATATCTAGATTTGAAAAATCATTTTTCAATATTTCTTAGAGAGATTAGAAAAACATGTTGTACCCCAAGCGATATGGTTATTAAATTTACCTGATAGTCTAATTTTTAAATATTATTAATCTTTAAGATATATTTCTTTTTTACAGGTTGGGTAATGGACAAAAATTGATGCTAAAAATGATTATATTGTTGTTACTAATCCCCCTGGTGCAGGAAAGCCTACACCAGGTCCAAAAGACCAAGTCCAAAAGTCAAAAAAAAAAAATAAATAAATAAAATTGGTTATAAATGACCGAATATACTTAAATGAGAATAATTTTTAATAAAAATTATCGGAACTATATTTGCGAAATAAAATAGGGCAAATATATAGTTCTAGATGAAAACGGAGTATTTATAGTAAAATAGCTCAGCTATTAGTAAACATCTAACGCAACGAATTCGCATTTGTCAGACGAAGGGCACTCCTGTCAATTGGGACCGCATTCATAATGCAGGGCACTTCCACATTTAGCCGCAGACCGCCACGGGACACAGCGCAAGGGCATTACAGTAAATGAAATCATTTATCCCGAAATCCGATACAGCGAGAGAGAAAGGGGGCAGGCACCAAAGTCGAGCGGCCATCGGCTATTGGCTGCTCAAGTGAATATCACGTGACGTACGGAGAAGTTCCCCCTCTTTTCCAATAACCCGGGGGACCCAGGTCGAGTTCCAGAAAGGCGTGGGTGTAATATCAGAAAGGAATTTCAACCGGACCCTGCCTGACATTGTGTTCGAAAATTCCAATCAAAGGGTAAGTAAAGTGGCCAATCCTTTTGTAATGCAACTTCAACGTACTTTCGAACGAGTTGGCTGGCGAACGAACGCACATAATTTTCTTTTTTTTTGATGCTTCTTTTTTTTTTTTTCTTTCATGTTTGACTTTGAGAATGAGATGAGAGTCCAAACACAGTTGCTTCCACTGAGTCAGCGATGCTCGCGCCAATTGGGTAAAATAATAATAAAAAAGAAAAGAAGGAACTCTTGGTGTTGACGTTCATCTTTACGTCACACGGGTTGTGTTGAATTTTCGGGGTGCGGCCACCGGGTAAATATGTGACGTAATCTCCTCTGACTAAATAAGGATGGTTTGGAGTGTTCGTCTTTATAAGGAAGCGATAAGAAATCGCGGGCCACCAATGTCTCAACGAGGATGTCTGAGAGTTCGTTTTATGAGGCGCCTGTCTCTCAGCGTCGCCGCAATACACTGGCACCATGTTAGCGCTAGAGTGGGAAAAGAAGTTCAAATGCTTATACTAGTTAATTAGAGTCTTTGGGCAGTATGAAGAACATACTCATTTTTTAGCATTTCCATAGAATTCGTGAAATTCTTATTATAGTTAGTGTTATGAATAAATATTTTGCCATGTATATGGCTGAAAACATTGCAAGCATCTTTTAATAGAGGGAAGGCATTTTAATGATGTTTATGTAGATAAGAACATCAAGGAATTTTTTTTGTAAGACACTTGGTTAATAAACACGCTAGGAATTTTTATGATTATTTATTTTATGAAATATTTAGTGGAATCAATTTGCTGTGCTGAATTGAAATATATATATTATTAAAATTAAAATTATGATATAAAAATACAACAAACTTTTACTTATTTCGCAGATGTATATTTGCATTGCTAAGCTTTTCAAAACATCACTATAATTTTGATAAATAAGGTGACAATGTTCCTGTGTTATTGACAATAAACACAAAACAAATGTTCTGAGAAATATTCAGTTTATGTTAGCAAAGAACTTTCAAGGTCATTTCTGGTCTTCTGTTTTTGTATTTGAAAAATCGTAAAATTATTTAAATCATGTATACAATTCACACTTCAGAGTTTATATCAAGTTCAATTTATATGTTACCTATGTTCAACTCTTTTTAATTCTTCCATTGCCAAAATATTCCATGTTTCAAGCTCTCTATAACACTGCTTAATATATTACTCACTGCTTTATTTGAATTTTCCAACTTATTTTCTTCACTTATAATTCTGATAAATTAGATGACAATGTTCCTGAGTTATTGATAATAAACACAAATGTTTTAAGAAGTATCATTCAGTTTATGTTAGCAAAGAACTTTTCAAGTTCATTTCTAGACTTCTGTTTTTGTAATTGAAAACCGTAAAATTATTTTAAATCATCTATACAATTCACATGTCAGAGTTTAGGCCAAGTTCAATTTATATGTTAAAATTCTTTTTGATTGTTCCATTGTCAAAAGATTCTATGTTTCAAGTTCTTTACAACACTGCTTTATGTATGATTCAAAGTTTTATCTGAATTTTCCTGCATGTTTCTTTATTTTCCACTGCATATTTTTTTATTTTTCACTGTATATTTTCTTTATTTTTCACTGTTTCTTTGTTTGGATATATATAGACTCTATTAAAATAGCAGAAGACATAAGTGTGCTGCTTAAGTATGACATTTTACAGAGTGTTTCCTAGATTTACAAAACACTTAGTTATGTCTGAAATATCTTCTATCATATAAGACAGCTCATTAATTTAAAGAGATAAAACTGTATTGTTTGTTTGATATATAAATATATTTAATATTTTACCAAAGTTAGAGTTTTCTTTTTCTAAATTTTTAAATAACTTCTTTTTTTGAATAGATATAAATCCATAGTATTTTTTTTCTCTGTGTCTGGTTTTTCATTAACTGGTTTTTATGTGTTTTTAATGTCTTAAAATATATTTTGAAAAAGAAAAACCACACCCAAATTTAAATGCAAATCGATTCTTGAATAATATTGTCTTGATTTTTTTTTTTTTCATTTGTGTGAAATGATAATGATTTGTGAAATAAGAAAATAATAATAATAAAAAAAACCTTCGAGTAGATTATTATACACAGAACAAATCTGAAATAAATCAGATACATTTCAAAATGCAATTTATTTCTTAATAAATATTGTATAGAAAGTCAAAATGTTGTGTGCTCAAGAGAAATCTTTGAGACCTTGAAACATTTTTATTTTTTTATTTTTATTGCTTTTATGCTTTTATTGCTTTGGATGAAAAGTCAAAATATAATCTATCTATCTATCTATATGTGTGTGTGTACATATATGTGTGTGTGTGTGTGTGTGTGTGGGCATGCTACGTAAACAAATATTAAACTGAAAAAGTAAATGAAAGTTTTTAAAATGTGATATTTGTCAATTTCAATTTAATTCTCTGTTTTTTATTTATTATTTATTTCTATCTAAACACTATACTTTCTTCTTTTTTTAAATAAAGGGATCTCGTTTTATAAGTATGATTGGGTTTAATTTAATTGGAGCATCAGAGATTGAAAATCTGTTGAAATATAAGAAAAAAATTGATTTTAATTTTATTTAATTACATTTTGAACTAATTCTGGGATTAATTCAGTTTACGACAATCATTTAAATTTTATTATTATTATTTTTAAAATTCATGTGACATGTGTGGAAAAATTTAATCTATGATTAAAATCTAACAATAAAAATAAATCATCATTTTGCTTTTATCATTAAAAAAGAAAATAATTAATGTTATAACTCAATTGAATTTTAAAAAGTATGATTAATGGAATTATTTAATGACATTGTTTTTTATCTGACAAAAAGTTTACTTAAAATTCTGTATCATTTTTTAATCTTTGTTAAAAACACCTGCACTATTAAATATCAAATTTATTGCTGTAAATTTTAAGATAATCGTTATTTTAACTGCTGAACTGAGATAAGCTTTCAATGAAATCACTTCTATTCCTAAGTATGAGCAGATAGTATCAGTTTATGTTATTCTATTTGCTGTCATCTTTAAAAAGAAAAATAATGATTATTTATGTGATGGTAAACATTGAAAATTCTGATAGTTTTGTTATTTTACCTGTAGCAAAATGCACACGAATGTAGTTTTACAACTTTAATTATATAAAAAAAAGAAAAACTTTAATTATAAATAAATCTTGTTATACATGTATATAATAATAAATTAGTTCAGTTTACCATAATAAAAGAAAAGTACTTAAAATGTTGAGTAATATAAAATAAAAAGTTTTAGCTCCCCAGATCATAATGCTGCTTTTACATTAGAAATTAATTTGGTGCTGAAGAACCGTCTGATTGAAGGTAGATTAAAGTAGATGTTTTCTTTTTACGAGGTAAGGTTGCCAGACCTACGCCCAATGCTCTACAGTCATATTAGATCGGGACCTATGGACTCGAACCCTGTGGCACCGAGCGCTAGTCACTCGGCCATCAGGCCCCTCCTCTCTCTCTCTCTCTCTCTCTCTCTATATATATATATATATATACGCCATAATTTAATTTATGCACTTTTGTACTTTTAATCTGAATTAAGAAATAGCATATGAATTAGGAATTGAATTTATTATTGCTCTAATTTAAAATTAATTTTAATGGGAAGTTTATTATTCTTAAGTTACCTCCAAAAATTTCGTTTGTAATTTAAATTTTAATACAGTAGCACCTTTACATATCAGTAGCACCATTATCAAAAACAATTCATTGTTTACATTATGATTTTCGGTTCTTCGAGTAAACATTTCAGAATATGCTATTGCAGCAAGTTGTTGTATTCCTTGACGGAGTTTAAATCAGAGGTTCTCAAACTTTATGAAGTCGGGGCCCGTTTAAAAACTTAAATAATTGTTGGCGCACTATATATAAATTTCTGAGGAATAAGCATCCGCTACTAACGCCTCACAGTTTTATATCTAGATGATCTATTCTACAGACTACTTACTTATAGACGGCAGAATCTCAGAGGCTGTAATGGATATTGTTTTAGCATTGAAATCGCATAGACACTAGCTCTTCTAGTAGCCAACCATCGAAGTTACTGTTCCTAATTAACTCTGAAACCTGCTTTGGCACATTAGTGCTGAATGGCGACTTTTTATATGAAGAAAAAAAAGAAAACTGAAAGGTTAGTTGTTTGTTATGAACGTTGCATTTGAATGGGAAAACTGACAAGAAAAAGAAGAAACCATATATATTTTTATATCTGGGCACATTTATCTAGAATACCACACGGTGCACCTGAAAATCTTCTAGGAGAACGCTTTCAGAACCACTGGTTTAAACTAACTAAAAATATCTGAAAAAGGATTACAAACATCAGATTCTCTTTTTAGTCTAAGTGTTCAACTTTGTTGTGTCTCAAAAGTAACATTTCATATGATTTTAAAACGCTTTATTCCTACAAGTTCCTGATTTTTTTTTCCTTCCTTATTTTTTGTCATTTCCTTTGTATTTTGACATTTAAGTATTGCTCATTATTTGAAAATCGTTTTGAAAACAACTGTTTCATCCGTAATCAGTGGTTCGAATCTTACAGCGCAAAGATGACATTTTAAAATGACATTTATTTTTATAAATAATGCAATACCAATTTGGTAAAAATAACTTTTCTTCTTTTCTGTTTCTATTCTTTCTTTTTTTTTTTTTTTAAATCATCTCCCCGCAAAGAGAATTGCGTTATTATTTTTCTTAAGTTTTATGTACTTCAAAAATTTTGGAACAACTGAAATTTTTAATTATTATATTTAAAAAAAAAAGTACCCTTACATGTATTATATGAGTATTTTCAAAGATTACTTATACTGGAGATTTTCAGTAATAAAATTTGAAACAACCTATATTTTTATAATGTGCTTTATTCTTATTCGATGTAATGGGGAATAATTTGTGTTTCATTAATTGTTTTTAATGTAAGTGATTTACTTCACAACTTCATTTTTTTGTATGCAAAATTTTTTTCGAAAATAGACGCATAGATTTCGTCTTACTCACAACATACAGGGTTCCAGTTTCGTAGCCTTTACATTCAACTTACCTCGTACTAGCAAAAGGGAACCGTAGTTAACGAAAAGTTAAAAACTATATATATATATAAAGTTTGTTCTGCTGCTCATCTGCAGAGGATTGGTATCTTCGATATTTAATAGATTCTCAAGATATTCATTCGAAGAGATTTCCAGAATATCATCCGATAGAGATATAGCAATATTTTGAGAATTTCAATTCTGATTTCTGTATTTACTTGTCTAAAGATCAATTGCCAAAAGTTTGCGCTCTGATGGGCAATTGCCTATCCCTCTGGTCATTGGTACATTACTTCAGCTGGCAATCAACTGTCGTCTGGAACTAAGCATCTTGGGTAACTTATTCTTCGCAAAAAGTAAAACTTATTCTTTAAACGTAAATATCACATCAGTCTTCGCGCATGTTTGATCCTTTCATAAACAAATATCCCCCTGCTTCTTGGCGGCTTGATGGCCGATGGCTAGCGCTCTGGTCTTTGGTACTTCCTGGCGGTGGCATGGATGTTTGTTGTTCGAAATCCACGTTTAACTGTAGGTCCCGGTATAATTAGTCCAAAGTGTACAAAACATGACAGTAGACCGACAAATCAAACAAAATCCAAACGTTTAATTACATACAAGAAAAATTTATTCGATGTTATATTTTCTTGTTTCACTTCCAAATTACAGTTTGTATTTAATGAAATTCGCGGCATTGAATGTAATGATATTAATAAATAACCTGCGTCCTGATGACGGAGTGACAAGCGCTCTGGCACGCGGTACTACAGAGTTCGAGTCCCAGCCGTGCTATGGATATTTGTAGTGGTTCAGAATTCATTTTAAACCTTAAATCCTGATCTAATATGACTGTAGAGAGTAGGGCTGACAACTGTACCTCGTAACAAGAAAACAACATATCATGTTTTGAAATCTGCCAGCAGGTAGAAGGCCTTGGTCCACCATTAGTCTGTCGCGCCATTGGAGAATAATAAATAATCTGCCATCCTGATTTTTAAGATAAAAATATGTTTGCATTGTATACATATGGCTTGGCATTAATGTGTCTAATAATATAACGCTTTCACAAATAACATTATTGAAATGTGGCAGCTGTGCATTATCGAAACAAGTTTATTCTTCTTGTAGTATGCAGGTGCCAGCATATTCTTGTTCTGATTTCATGGAATAAATAGATCTCTCTTGTCTTCATCTTAAAAATAAAAAAGTTGAAATTTGTTTTCGGTAACCGATTACGTTGAATTAATGCATAAATAAGATAATTGTTTGTATGTATCTTCTTGTGTGTTGTGTGTATCAACCTTGTCACCCCATTGTTGTGTGTATCACCTTACTTTAAAAAAAAAAATTAAATTTAAAAAACAAAAACGAAATTAAAAAATAAATGTTAAAAATAAAAGATATAAGAACAATTACGTTTCATCTATAGATAATTATTTTTTAGCAGCATTTTTCTAAAAGTATTTGAAATTACATTGGAAATTAGTTGTCTTTTACAACATAATTACTTATTATGGGTATTAAAATGATAATATTTGAATAGCTAATGCAAATATACAACCTACCCACAAAATGCATAAGGACAACTTCAGATTCGTGGAAGAAGATAAAAGTTTTCTTTAAACAATAATTGCTTTCATGTAGATGTGCTTTTTACTATTTAAAGAATTGGCACAGATGTGATTTATTACTTGAAGAATTGATCGTTGATAATAGATATCAATATTTTAAATCATTATTATTTTGTGAAAATCCTTTTTGAAGAGTTGATTCTGAAGTAGGTATAGATAGGTAGATGGATTAATACATAACTTTATCATTAAACATTGACTAGTAAAAAAAGTATGAGAATGAAAGAATTCATTACTTTTGATAAATTAATGAATATTAATGGCTATTATGAATGCTTTAGTTCGTGCTCTTTTATGCATATTAAATTAACAATTATTTTCTTAAATTAAATAATTGGTAAATTTCTTGAGTGAATTAAATAATACTTGGTAAATTTCAAGTCTACAGTAATTCAATTCTGAATTCGAATTGAGAAAGTTCGATTGTGATAGTCAAAATTTAATTCTAATTCTAATGTCAATTTGTTTATTTATTATTCCAGAAGATCAAAGAAAAATAGTGAAAATTAAATAAACTTATTGTTACATTTATTTGAAACATTATACTTAATACTGAAGAATTTTTATTGCAAAACATTCATTATTATCTTTTATAACGACGTGTTAATTTTTTTATTTAAGAATTCTTTCTATTTTTGATTCTTATAAAAATAAGACATCAATTTTTTAAATATTAAAATATATGGTTATTATATACATATATTTAAATACATAAAATATATTTAAATATTAAATTTATGCGAATTTTCTATCACAACAACATAATCGTCATTATGATAACCATTCATAGAAATATTTCGAAGCACTTCGCATTTGCTGTTATAATTGCAACATCATTCTGAAATAATCACTCTGCCTTTTGCCATTGCCTTTTTAATTTTTGTGATGATGTTAGTTACCTTTTTTAATTTTATTTATTGTTTTCGAGTCGATTTTGATTGTCTTTCATGGAATGAGGCAAAATTCAGATTAATTTTCCAAAATTTAGAATGATTTTCTAAAATTCAGATTGATTTTCCATAATTCTGATTAATTACTCACAGATAGTTACATTGATAGGATTTTTGACGCATCTCTAAAAATATATGATTTTAAACCACGATTAGCAATTTTCGTTAGTTGAAGCAAAATTAAACAATCTAAAATGGTTCTGTTCAATCCCCATGTGCATGATAGTCGTACTTCTTTCACTGTACCTTACGTAAATGAGAATTTTTTAAAATGTAATATTAATTGGATAATATGTACTTTTTCCAGATCTGTTCTAAACCTCCTTAATAAAAGGGACCATGAACCCATCTAGCAACTTGTCCGCAGACTACAGGCCGTACAGCGGCGGCAGACCAGCCTGGGCCGTGGCCGACGGGGCGAGCGACTCAGGTCGAGACTTGGAAGACCAGTACGAGAGCGACCTGGTCGAACACCGTGCCGATGTTATTCCCGAACCAGAGAGGACCGGCTGCTGGTACAGTTTTACCAGAGTCATTAGAAGTGAGTATATCATTTTCAGTAGAAGAATTCATATTATCCATCCCTTACTTTTAGTGTATTTTCAGTAAAGATATATAATTCATACCTTAATGTAGGTGTAAGAACTATAGGTACCATGTGATGATAAAAAGTAATACCTTAGCCTCTCGTTACATGATTCTTAAAGTTATGTGACTTTATTTCTTAAAAAATCTGTGAAAAATGTGCTTTTATACTATATTAGAAGAAAAAAAACTTCTGTTTGATTATATAAATTAAATTGAATTATGAAATTTGATATTGAATTCAAAAAAATTTATTGAGTACATTTGTATTTAAATGTCTTAGAGTTAATTCTAAAAAAATGTTATAATTTATTATTAATGATTATATATGTTATAATGTTAGATGTTATAATGTTATAATTGACGTTAATGTTGTATAAGGGTTAGAATTTTAATAGTAGCAGATATTTATGCAGATATAAACTAGATACGTGCGCAAAAAGACTACTTTTTTTTATGTAGTCCTCAGCTCTTGATATATATAATTCATTGCTATTGATATACAAGTCATTGAACATCTTTAACATTGCTTGTCCAATTAATAGTTGGCAGTCTGCTCTTCAACGAAATTCTGGTACAATTCTAAATATTTTTAAACTTTGGATACTTTACAAGTTTCGCAACACTTAGTTACTGATAATTCAATTTTTTATCCAACATTATGTTCTTTAATTTCATAACGATCACTCTAAAGGTTGTTCAGAACGCGTCGTAATAATTGAGTTACATATGTTGCAATGACATTAATTTCTCATATTAAATCTATTAATTGGGGTGAAGTTAAATGAACGTTTTGTGCAGTGAATAATGTTAAAATCACTGAAATTGTATATAAAAACTACTTCACGTTAGACCACCTGCTCTGTTTTTATGTGAAAATGGGTACTACAATTTAATTAACATATGTCATAAGTGACATTAATTTATTGACTATTGAGAGACTAGAGAAATTAGTTTATTGACTATTGAGAGACTAGAGACATTAGTTTATTGACTATTGAGAGACTAGAGACATTAGTTTATTGACTATTGAGAGACTAGAGACATTAGTTTATTGACTATTGAGAGACTAGAGACATTAGTTTATTGACTATTGAGAGACTAGAGAAATTAGTTTATTGACTATTGAGAGACTAGAGACATTAGTTTATTGACTATTGAGAGACTAGAGACATTAGTTTATTGACTATTTAGAGACATTAGTTTATTTACTTTCGAAATTATTTCGTTGCAAGAATTATTTAGGTTTTGACTTCGTCTAAAAAAATTTTTTTTTTCTTTCGTCTCTGAATCTGAAATTGACTGAATTGACTTTTTATATCTGAAAATTTTTCGAGATTATTTGGCATTAATTTTTTTTTTAGTCCTATTATTCACATTCATTATTCACCACGTAGCAAATAAAGCAAAGCATAATTCCTGCTGAACCTATTCACTGAAATTCAAGGAAGACTATTTCATTTAAACTTATACTCATTTTCATTAGTGAAAGTAAATAAATAAGTTAATCATTAAATAAAGTTTTACATTTTTTAAAAGAAAACTAACAGTCAAGTTGCTACCATTTATACTTAAAGACTTTTTGCTCCTATTAGCATATTAATAAAGTATGAAGAGAATTAGTAATAAATTATTAAATTTATTTGCCTCAGATTTTTGTTTGTTTGTTTATTTATTTATTCTTGTTGCTTTATTAATATTAATATATCATTTATCCATTTCACTGATGCAATAATTTGTGCAATAAAATTGCAATGATGCAATTTTACTTTAAGCTATATAAGATTGTTGAAACGTGTTTATTAATGAACGTTAAATGTGTTACATCTTATATGTTTCATATATAAAAGGCTTAACTGGCATTTATGTGAATTTAATGATAATCCGCTTCTTTTTTTTTTTTTTTGTCTATTAAATTTTTTTTTATTTATTTATTTCTTATTTAAAACTATTTTTCTTTCAATATTGAGTCATTATAACTACATAGATAAATTACATTTATTTACAATATTAGAAAATTGCATTCATAGTTTTAATCACCTAGTTTTAAAAAAGCTATTTATTTTATATAATTAAAAAAAAATGACTCGTTATATCAATAATCAGAAATTCTTTTTCCATTAGTTAAGAATAACTTTTTAATCATGTTTCGGTTTCATTAGTCCAGATACAATTAAATAGTCAAAAAGATTCTATTCAATAAGTTTAATATTCATACTGCTCTTTAACTTCTGTATATAAGAATTTAAAAAATTTAACCAATTTTTATCTACACTAATTAGATGTTTTATATCGTTATGATAAATATACCAAAAATATAATAATAAATATAACATTATATAAAAATTATATGTTGAAAAACATAATAATAATTTCTAGATTACTTTCGTTCATTGCTAATTTAAGTGATAAATATGTATATAATGTTTTATATTTAATTATTAAAATTGAACTTCGTTATATGAATAAAAATGTAATTTATTTGAAGTATTTATCGTATCATTTTATGAAAAAATTATTCCTAAATATTCTCACAACTATAAAAAAGCAACCAATCTTTGTTGATTTTTTAATTTAACAACATTATTATTTGACTTTAAAATTATTTCTTTTTATACAAAATAATTTTGAGTTGTTCAAGTTAGACAATTATGCTATCTGTGGTTCAACAATGAAATTTTAAAACATAATTATTTTCGAATTTTGTTTAGTCTAGAAGGGGAAAAATCTTTTATATTTCCTTTCTGAGTTTACTCAGTAGGGGATTGTGTGCCTGTAACAGCTGAGCAAATAAAAGTTATTTATATGTTTGACCTGATTGTAGAAAGTAAACAACGGCTCCCTTGCATAGTGTGTTAGTGGCACTATCACTTGTCAACTGCTCTTCAAAATAAACATCTTTGTCCCCAACCGAAGTAGGAAAAACAATAAATAAATAAAGGACTATCTTACTTTAACCTAGTACCATAATATTAAATACTTAGTTTTTTTTTGCAACAGTTGGACAATAAGGAAAATATTTTTACTAATTGATTTTGATATTGAAAAGAAAAATCAATAGTATGTGTTGGTTTTGTAACAGCCCTAATATAGAAATTATACATTATTATTAGTTGCTGTTTCACTATTTGATACAATGAGATAATTTTCAATAACGTATCTTTTATTAATGTTAAAACTATGAGATAAATCATGTATATGATTAATATTTGAAATTTTAAAAATAAAAAAAAAAAAAAAAATTAAAAACCCTGTAAAAGTTGAATTTTCAAATACAATTGTTCAAATATATCAGTTACATATTGATAAGAATCAGCATATCTTTATTTTTTTGGCAAATAATCTATAATTAATCTAGATTTTGGTGCCTTTTTGTTTTAAGCCCCTCAAAATAACAGGTCCCATATTTTTATTATCTCTCAAACCTGAACAAATAAAAATAATTTTTTTAAAAGATGAATTTTATTTGTGATAAATTTTGTTTTAATTTTTTCATGTATACCTTGATATTCAAATAACTCCTTAACAATTTCGCCGGGCCTGATGGCCAATCGGTTAGCACTTTGGCTTTGGTACCGCAGGTTTCAGGTTCGAATCCTCGCTGTGCCATTGATGTTTATTAGTGGTTTGAAATGCACGTTAAACTGTAAATCCCGGTCTAATTAGCTTAAAGTGTGCACACAAAATGACCGTTGAACGACAAACCAAACCTTAACAATTTTGAAGTGAATGGTATTAAATAACTTCGAGAAAAGAATGATAGGTTTTCTATTTGTATAAGTTTTTCACAGTACTAATATTCAAGACATTGTTACAGAATATTCTGGTTTTTATTAGCATATGCTTATATTTTGTAACTATTTTAGGTTGTTATAAATTAGTACCCAGAAGTATAATTTAATAGGTTTTTTTTATTGATTGAAGATCTGATTGATTTACAGCTGGTATTAAATGATATTTTATTATGTTTTGCTAGTGATGTCACGTTCATTTAAAATTGCAGCTAATTATTTTTTTTTCCAGCAGTTTAATTTGTGTATGACACTGAAGTATATGAAAAAAAAAAAAAAAAAAAAGTTTAGTCACTTGTGAGATCCTAAACGGTGAATCCTCAGTAGCAGGACTTCCTGGCACTGAGGTTGCGAAACGACCTTATGTCGAAAGCGGAAATGTTAAATTTGCCGCGAAGAATGCCGATCTTGCCATTTTGCAAGCGCAGTTGAATCTTGTCTGGCTGCCAGCCACTTTCATTCCAAGCACGAGGCGCTCTGGAAGTGAATATACAAAGAAGTAATGCTCTCTGTTAAAGTTTACTAACAATGTATTACGTGGAGGAGCGCTTCTTTTTCCCTTCTCAAGGACGTTGCCAAGGTGACGTGACAGACGCATTTATTTATCTTGCCGAGCTTAATTTAAGCTTGTGAATCTCCTCATTGAATCAGACAAATAAATTGAAAGCATACTTTAATTTTATTTTTGGAATGGATGACTTGAATGTATTTCTAGCATGCATTAATAGCCAATGGATGAATTAGTTTCTGGCAAATAATAATAATAATAAATAAATAAATAAACAGATAAAATAAATAAATAAATTTCACATCAAAATTAAACTTAACAACCTGACTATACAATTGCCTGTATTTCGATATCAGTCAATTCATAAAATTTTAAATTATTTTTTTGACTGATCTGAATTTCTGCATTTATCATTTAATTCAATTTTGTTTCTTAATTGGTGTTCAACATGTCTTTTTTTAATGGCAAAAATTAAAAATAAAAACTATTTAAAAGCATGCGGATAAGCTTTAAAAATTAAAGATTAATTAAAAAAAACTTTTTTAAGTCCTGCATTAAGAAATTACGTATTTGAACCCGACCCGCGCGCCGTTGGTGAGCATTATGGGGTGGAGGTCCGATCGGCTTGAGGCTTTGTTGTAGACACTGTTCCAAAAAACGAGGAGATTCGATGGCATTTCAGCATCTTACTTTGTTCGTCGAACTACCCGGTGGGAGGTTTTCGGGTTTTCTCCTAAACGATACGCAAATGCGGAGTAGTTCTTCCTAAAAAAGAAAGCACTGCCCTCCTTCAGCGTCACAGAGCCAAGTCAGAATTCAACCTACGGGTGCTCCATTACAACAGAAGCTACCCCCAGCCTTTCCTTCCTTCAATGAGACCACATGGGTTCTTTGACTTGGTCTAGATGTTGCTGTCTACCAAGTGGGTTATATATATATATATATATAAAGTATTTTATTTTATATTTAGTCATTTAAAATTCTGTACTGATATTTATGTCTATTTAATTATCTAGCTTTAAAAAGGGGTAGACTTTTCGTTTAGACCACATACCTCGCTATCATCGGGTAATTTCCCAGTTTTCCTAATGCATAATACAATTGTGTGTTAAAAGGCCAATATACCCAGGGGATTACTGTATAGTAAGCCAGAGTTAAAAAATAGTATCATATACCTATTTACTGTCCACTAAAAAAAAATATTTTAATTAACATTTGTTTCATGTTCCTTTTTAATTACAGCTATATTTAAGTTTGCTTAAACAATGCATACTTCCTTTATTTAAATCAAACCTAAGAGCCACGTCAGAGGAGAAAGTCAGACAAAGTAGTTCTCTCTCCGAGTGTCTCTGTCTGACTGCAAGAAGCAAGCCACGTTATCTCTCGATGCGAGAGACAATTGGTCGAAAATGGCGTCTGCGGGAAATATTTTTGATGAGCTGGAAAAACCGACTCTGGTCACGAGAACTACTCGCTTGTCTCTTTCTCTGGTCTGGACGTGGCTTAACATGTTTTTTTCCACAGAAAGTTAATTTTGCGGTAAGCACTTTTGCTGTGAGTGCAATGAATTAATGATTAATCAGTTAATTAATTTTAACTCCGCGTTCGGCGAAAATAAAATTGCCTCGGCCATTCATTATTTGCGATCACCTTTTTTGAGTCTGGTTTTGGTTTGGTTTGTTGCTCTACTGTCATCTTGTGCACACGAGGGTTAAACAAACCGGACTTTCAATTTAAAGTGGATTCCGAACCACTCACAAACATCAAGCCACCGCCAGGATTCGAACCTGGAGCAATTAAAAGGCCAGAGCGCTAGCCAATTGGCCATCAGGCCGCCGCTTTTTTTGAGTCAGCTTTTAATTTAAGATCTAAACAGAAATTAATTTTTGGAAACCTTATCTAATATGCATTAGGAAGGATAATGAATTATAACTCATTTTCAAAGGAATTACTTTAAAATACAAACATATATACTATAAAATATATATAAACATATATACTATAAATGATAAACACTAGTATATTTATTATTATTATCTTTTAATTTAAAAATGTACCATTAACTTTTTTACACAAATATTTTTATACTTTTTTGCACAACTATTTTTTTTACAATTATTTTTTTAATTTTATTGATTTAAATTATTTTGAAAATAAATATAACTAAAATTTGTAAATTTTGGAATTATCTAGAATTTACTTCTTTCAATTTTTTATTGAAAGTAATAAATTCTTAATAATTTCAAAAGATTCATTTCTTGCTTTTGAAAAAATGTCAAACTGGGGACAAATTGAATTGAAATGAATAAATATCTTTTATCTTTGTTGAACTTTGAAATATGAAATACAATATTCAATATCATAAAATTTTTGTGTTTTTAATCCACACTGCGAAGATACATTACTCTATAATACGAATTGAATAAAAAAAAATTAAAAAAAAAAAATCGTGACAGTCTATTATTAGATTAAATTAACGACTTTTGTCACAATGATCTACGTATTTCGATTGTCTCTTTGATTTCGTGAGTTATTAAATCCGGTTATCCTTCCTTACTTGCGCGACATGACACCAGTTAACACTAAGGAAAAATCAAGGTTAAATAGCTGAACCGATCAATCAGTTCAATTAAAAAAAAAATATTGATAAAGAGTGATTGTTATCTTACCAAGGAAATAGCGAAATAGCAAATAATAGGGGTTTTTTTATTTCAGAAATTTTTATCAATTTTCAATCAGTCATATAAAAAAAAAAAACAGATCGAATGATAAATTTTAAAGTAATTAAAATTTTTTGTTTAAAAATTAATTTTTAAATATAATAAATAACACGTTGGCAAACAGTGATATTTAATGCAGATATTATGCAACTTTTTTTTTTTTTAATGTGTGAACGTGATAATGATTTGGTATGAGGTCTATGGCGTCGTCAAAAGTTAAAAATATTTAAAACAGTTAAACTTTTATAGAGCTACAAATAATTTTTTTAATAATAAAGCTCTAATTTGTTATTTGACTTCAATTTTTTTTATTGTAGAAATTTATATGTCGTACGTATTGCTAATAATTACAATATGTAAATACCCCTGGGTGGTGCTAAATGAGTAACAGCGGTGCAGCCTTGCTTATGGCATAAAAATTAACTGTATCTGTATTTCCAGCTGCATTAGAACAACAACAACAATATGTAAATATTAAATCATGTACTTTGCATCAGCTCAGGTCAGGTTGTTCAATTTTTCTTGGAGCTTACTAGTTTCTAAGGGGGCTTAACAGTACATGATCAATTGCCCACAATTTATAAATGTATCCGAAGGAAATTTTAAAACAAATGATAATTATAAACGTAAAGAAAATTTTTGGCAATTCAGAAAAAGAGACTCTTTTAGGACAACTATGCGGGACAAAAATTAAGTTGTATATTAGTGAATTATTATCTAATACCAAAGGAAAAGTCTTGGAGACAATCTGGAAAAAATTGAGTGGGAAAACACGCAAAGCGACTGACACGACTGCCTAGCCGAACATCTGGCTAAAGTAGGGATTGCGAACTCTTGATATATGTGTTTTACGTAAGACAGAGAAAATGAATAAGGCCCATTTACTTGTTTGCTCAGAACTGGACTCTTAACTTACAACAGAATAGTGATTTGTGTACTCTTTAAAAGATAGCCAGAGAAAACATGTTCTGTTCACACGGATTTTTTATTCAACAATTAAAAGCAAAAAATCTTGCAAAGGTCCTTTAATATTCAATGAAAAATATAAAAATCAAATTTTCAGGATTGCGGTGTTTTTGTGTTCATTTAGACTGTTGAAAAATAGAGCTGAAATATATTTGATAAAATCTTTGAGTGGAGGAAGGTTTAGAGCTTTCTGAACTTCAACATTTATCGTAAATCACTTTGCATATATAATTTGCCGAATTGAAATATTTTTGAGTGCATTAAGAGTTTGAAAGGTAGAATCTTCGACGAAGGCCCAAACAGGTGAAGCATATATTGCTACAAATTACACTGGTTCTGACTGTATCCACATTTACACCGATGGCTTTGCGTGTGATGGAAATACTGGTGCCGGTCTCTATTGTAAGGATTTTTGAGGAATCATATGCAGTTGGTCATAACGCTTCCAATTTTGATGCACAGATTTTTGTTATAAGGAAAGCAATTTTAAACCTTCTTGAACTAACTACTAATCTTAATAAAACAGGTATCGGAGTATATAGTCTATAAGAGTAATTTATTTTCCCTGCTCATGGCGGTTGATAAGAGGATAAATTTTACGGAGACAAGCGCAATGTTTTTGTTTGGTGTAGGTGAAATGTTTTAACAGGTGCGGCGTTGATCTAAATAGACACCAAGGTACTTGGTGTTATCGTTTCAAGGAATGATTTTATTTTCGATAAATACAGTTGGCTTGTTGATTTTTGGTCTTTAGAAAAAGAAAGGAATTCGGCTGTTCATAAATTTAATGATTTTACTAATGTTGCAAAACACCGTTTTTATATGGCGATACTTTTTTTTTTGTTGTTGTGGTTTACAAGTATTCCACATCAAAATTAACACACGTGGGATGTCCTAGAGCAGAACTTCCACCTTTTTTTTTTCACTGACCTTTTTATAATGACAGGTCAAGACCTAGCAATTATGAAAACAATGTAACTATTATAACAAACAACAAATACTTCGTAAAATTTAAGAATTCTTCGTCCAATTGATTGAAACATGAACCAAGAATAAATGCACGTACGCATACATTTTTTTTTTTTATGCCCGATACTTTTTTCCCCCAATATTAATTGCAATTTTTAATTTATCGAAGCATTTCTCTAGTACTTTAAGGCGGTTTGCAAGTGTGATAGCAACAAATGTAAGGTTTTTATTTATACTAAGAACGGCTGTATTGCGTGAAAAAAAAATCGCAGTGATAATTTTAGGGTTAGTAAGAATGTCTCAAATATCATTGGAAAAAAAGAGAGGAGAGATAGGTTTTATACTGCCTTGAGTGTTACTACTAAAAATATATTTCATAGAAGACTTATTAATTTATGTCTTATATAATATTATATATTATTTATTTTAACAATAAATTTGCGATCAATGAGGCATAAATGAGTAGATTAAATCAAAACTGAAATAAAATTTAGAATGATAAGTTTAAAAATAAAATCCCATCAAACGCTTTCGGATAGCGAAAATACGGTCCCCGTGCTTTCTCCATTCTGAAATCCTACAGAAATATATTCAATGGTGCTGAGCGAATGGTGGGTAGTGAAAACATTAGGCTTGAAACCGAATTGCTCAGGGTTTGTAATATTATTTGCCGTAACCAGAAGGTTAAGTTTAGAAATGAGTCGCTCATAAGACAGTGCGGTTAAGTCCAGAAAACAAAAATCGAGAAAAATAATATTACTTTGATATTTATAATTTTTGGTTTATTAATTTCATCTGAAAAGTATATAAAGTCATTTTCTATTTTCATCATCTTTTCAATAAAAACGTATATATAAAATTTGTACTAGATGTGGGAATAAAAATGTAAATATTTATTTGAATAGTAGCAACATCTAAAAAGCTTTAAGATTTGTACGTTTTGACAACTAAAAAAGATAAAAAAATTTGTAAAAATAATGCAAGAACATTTCTTGTCAAGTTTTATATTTGTTCATTATAACAAGCATCTTCTTCCGAATTATTTATTTTTTTCTAATACATCTGGCAAATAGGCCGTGATCTTTTATGCCATAAGGCCTGTACAGACGTTACTTACTTAGCACTACCCAGGGGCTCGTGTAACTTGAAGATAAGCCACGGACGTTGAGTAACAATGCCCCCGCAACACTCTACGATCCTATTAAAAGTGGATTCCGAACCACTACAAACACCCATGGCACCACCTGGATTCGAACCCGATACCTGTTGTACCGAGCGCCATAACGCTAGCCACTCGACCATCAGGTCCTAAAAATTTCTAGCAGAGTAGTGGTTACGATCCAGAAAGATAACTGATCTAAATCGAAATTTTTCAGGACGTTTTAAATGTCTATAATATTATATATAGAATATTTTCGGAACATAGCATATTTTCGGATATCTATGAATTATAATATTTAGGACGTTTTAAACGTCCTAAATATTTTTTAATATTAATAAACCTAATATTTATTTATTTGTTAAAATATTTTTTGCCAATAAGTCTAATAAAATATTCAAAAGACTGATTCACTTACCTTGTATCCTTTTTAGTTTTTCGATATTTCGAGACCGTTTACCAGGGTTCCTGCTACATTTCCTATCAACTTCTCTGTCTGTTGCTACATTTTTGTTATCTGATGAGATATCAGTATCATTACGATTAAATTTCCTTAAATTAGCATAAAATGACATATCACTTTCACTTTGTGTTCTTCTTCCTTGACAATTTTATTTTTATACCCTTGCAATAAATCTATTATTATTTTAGAAAGTCAGCGTTTTTACAGTTATTAAAGAAAAATTAGTTAACAGAATAATTTTCACAAACACATCCATATAATATTTTCATAAAACCAAATTATTACAATTCTTTAACCATTAATTAAAAATGGTAATAATAATAATCTATTACCATTAATTTCATTACCATTCTTTATAACCAAAGTTTAGAGATTTAAAATTAAAAGAAAGCATGTGCATAAAACTCACTAAAATTGGCTTTCTTTTCAAGTCTGTATCTCCAACAATTCTGAATAACTTAAGTAACAGTTACAGTTATTGTGAATTTGTTGTTTTCAGTGTTATCAACAAATATCGAAAGAAGAAGAAAATTTAATTTTTTATTTCAAAGTTTATGTAAAAAAAATATTGATAATAAGTGGGCAGATGGCAATGACAACTTGAGACAATTTCTGAAACCGTTATACAACATATTCAGAAGTTATAAAAAATGTTTAACCTAGAAACGAGTAATATAAAAACAAATTTTTAAAGTTAATTCCGTCTTTATTTCACTCTATTGCAGAAAGTCCTTTATAAATAATTTTCATTCATTTTTTTAAGTTTATCGGGCGTCATCTATTGATAGAAATATGCAACTTAAATCTAAAAATAACATTCTGCAATTAAATTTAATTACTAAATTAATATTTGAAAAACCTGTATTAACATCAAGTGTCATCCACTACAAGTTAGAAAAAAATGTATTTGAACTCGAGTGGATGAATAAAAAGTATTTTATGAACGATTGAAAATTTGAACAAGATATATATAGGGGAGAGTGTGAGCTAATAGAAGGAATTGAAAAAAAAAAAAAAATAACAGCAATCTCGAATTACCGCAAATATAATAAAAGCAAATACATACGATAAAAATAATAAAAGCAAATACATACGATAAAAATAATAAAAGCAAATATATTAGGCTATATTTCAAATTTAATTAAAAACTTTTTGATCATTTAAAATAAAAAAAAAATATAGAATACATTAACAAGAATACTCAAACATGATCGTTTCAAATTTCAAAAGTAAAAAATTAAGAATAATAATATCCAGAAAAATAAGCTAAATTAAAATCAGACGATTTTTTTATATTATTGCCAATTTGTAGTTACATTATTTAAAAAATTGAACAATATAGATTAAATGAATAATAAAAATATTTGATAATAAAATAAAAATAATTAATAATTAAATGAATAAATTAAAATCAGACGATTTTTTATATTATTTCCAATTTGTAGTTACATTATTTTAAAATTTGAATAATATGTATTATATGAATAATAAAAATATTTGATAATAAAATAATAATAATTAATAATTAAATGAATGAAAATAATTAATAATTGAAAAAAAGATTATTAACTAATTATTAATTAATTAATGATGAGCAAATGTGAAGAAAGAGCAGCGTGAATATATGAATATTTCTCTCATATAAAACTAAAATTAATTAATTAAATTTAAGGAATGAATTAATATTTGAAAAACTATTTTAACATTCAGTATCATCCACGACAAGTTAAAAAAAAAATGCATTTGAACTTGAGTGGATGAATAAATTTAATTGTAAAATGTTAATAGTTTCAGCAATTTTATTAACGATTGAAAATTTGAACAATATATATATATAGGGAGAGTGTGAGCTAATAGAAGGAATTTAATAAAAACGAAGCAAGGAGCAAATCATTTAATAACTAAGAAGAATATTGTTTATTTCACTAAAAGTTTACAAAAATCAGAAAATATCACAACATGGACTTACCTGCATCGACTTCTGAGCAACTAAAATGATAATAGTTTCAGCAATTTTGCTAATTGTAGAAAGCAGTGTAATAAACCAGTAACACTTCACTGTCCGGTCATAGAGATCTTTTCCAGGTTTTAGAATGGGAATGATGACACAGCCATTTTGATTCGAGAATTTTGTTAATTAAATTTGAATGATAGCTATTGGAGGAAAATTGTACGTTTTGTTAGTAATTTCATCTAGTCCAGGAACTTTTAAAATAAAATAATGTTTAAAAACTAATCTCTCAGATGGTGTAGTTGGTGTAATTTCTTCAACGTACTAGTCGTGATAAAATTTTTTAAATGTTTCATTGACGTATTTTCGAATTCCGTATCGGAACGTTTACTTTGATGAATTGTTGTTGCCAGATCTTCAGCTTTTGTTTCTTTTCAAATTTTATTAAAGTAATTTTAAAAAGGTTTTTTGGTTGTGAATGGTTTCTTGTTTGTTGGATTTCTAGCATTTTTCCATCAGGTTATAGGGATCTTTTCCATGTTTTAGAATGGCAATGATGACACCATTTTCCATTTTGGCGGGAAATGTTTTAATTCGAGTTTTTTTTATTTTTTATTTTTTTTTTTAGCTTTATTACGAAATTTAATAGAGTTTTGATATTAAGAGGGATCCATTATTGATTATAATTTGGAATAATTTTCGAAGATTTTTCTTTCATGTGCATCGGTGATATAATTAGAAATATTGCAGATTTCTTGGTCAAGTTCATCCGGGTAGTTGAATTAGGAAGAAGCAGAATAAATCGAATTTGTAAAAAGTGTTTTGTATTGTATTTAAACTGATTATTTACTTCTAATAGAGAAAATGTATTTCTGAAATTATTTCAATTACACAGTTTTGAGCGTATATCTATAAAATAATTTTTAATGCTTAGAAATTAAATAAAAGCTTAAGAAAACTATTTTTTTTTTCTCTTTTATTTGTTTGTTTGTTTAATATACGTGATGATTCAAAATCATAATAGAAAATTGTATAAATACATCAAGAAATGTAAACAAAAGATTTTATATATTTTAATGAAATTTATGGATATGACGTCACTTTAAATGTGATGGACATAAAATAAAATAATTCAGGTTGTTATTAAAACCAAATTGGTTATTAAAAAAATGCTTGTATGATAGACAGCTTTAGGCAATAGGAAATATGATTTCAAGACAGTTTTGCCTGTTTGTTAGTGGTATTAGCAAACTTAACTAATTAGTTATATTACCAATAATGATTTTTCAATGATTTTATCGTTATTGATTTAATATTGTTAAAAATATCATCTAAAGACAAGTATGAAATATGAAGTATATTTTTGGAATTTAATTTAATTATTACTTAGTGGTATAAAATTCATGTCCGATTGAAGAAATGATAAACAAATCATATTCACACCTGATAAATTGAAATTCTTATGCAAATTTCACATCTTTTTAGTAGTAGTTCAGTTTCTTTTATTATTATTTCGAGAACGTTTTCCTATTAATACTTAGTTATGACACTATAAATAAACTGCATTTGATTTCTATTTATTATTTTTACTGTAGTTTTTTACTACATTTATTATTTTTTTTACTGTGTCCTTTATTCCGTGTAGAAGAACGAAGGAAAAACGGAAATGCATCGTGCAATACATTCTTAGAAATTCCTTGTGTTGTTGTGTAAGCAGACAGGTGTTGTCCCTAACTTGAGAATTTAGGACGTGCCAATAGTAATGCGGGTTTGGCATGACACGCATAGTAATGCTTTATTTATTTGTGGTTTGTACGAAGATGACTCACAGGCTCACTTTTTCTTGTTATGATTCAACCATAACAAGAAAAATTGAATAGCAGCATCAATGCTTTTTTCTTACTTAACAATTAAAATGAAAAAAAAAAAAAAAAAAAAAAAAATGTAGGTACATAATCTTTTTTTTATAGAGGTTTGAATAGATTTTTGGTTTGAACAAGTAACATTGTTGTCTTTGAAACAGTTTTAATATAACAATGCTTTGTCAAAAGGAGCCGGAACGGGCGAGTGGCTAGCGCTCTGTCGCTCGGTACCACAGGTTTCGGGTTCGAGTCCCGGCGGTGCCATGTACGTTTGTAGTGGTTCGGAATCTACTTTAAACCGTAGTTTTCGATCTAACATGAGCGTTGCGGAGGTATTGTTACACCGCGTCCGTAGCTTATCTTCAAGCTACACCCACCTCCTGGGTAGTGCTAAGTGAGTAACGTCGGTGCAGCGCTTGCCTTAAAGCATCGAAGACAACTATCTAAGTGTTTGCCAGCTGTATTAGAAAAAAATGCTTTATCCTGATCTGTTTTTTAAAATCAACTTTATTTCACTTCGCTTTTATATTTGGGAAACAAATATAAACTGAAAAATACTCTTCATATTATAAATTTTCGCTTTAAATTTTATTCTATATTGATATATTGCTAAAACAGCATCTCTTTTGAAAAAGAATAAAAAAATATTTTTATTTGATTCTATTGACTATATTTCTGTTGTGATAGGGAAAGAGATGAAAACGATTTTTCTAGTAGTTAAAAAAAACATTCCAAACTGCTTTTTTAAAAAAGTAGCAGAAAACTGATTCTATTTTCGTATAACATTTTTCAAGCGATTTTTTTTTAAATTTGAAAACAATTGACTTTTTTTTGATATGGCCGTCCTTCAACCAAAAGATATTTTTATTGTATTTCTCAAAATGAACTGGCAACAGCGTCTATGTATTCTTTTCATATACATTTTTAGTTTGATTTGAATTGTGTTTGAAACAAAATTTATTCAAGTATTCTATATCCTTAAAAAAATTTTAGGAGACCTTGGAAATTTCGAAAAATAGATATATTACATTAAAAATGTTCATTTTTCCGTTTTTCTCTACATTTATGTTTTTTTTTTTAACTTAAAAGATGAAAAAATAATAATAAATAAATAAATAAAATAAAACAAGGTTAATAAAATTCCGATCTTACTACTTTTCTTTTAAATTCCCGTTCGAAATAAAATAAAATCTTTCATTTACTTTTTTTGTCCCATTAACGATATGGTAACGAGAAATAGAAATTATAGTTTACATAAATTTAATCTAAAAGAACAGTTTTTAGTTATTTTAATAATATTTTTTTATTATGTCAAAATATGCCTAATATACCATTAAAGTCACAAAATGGCAATATTATAACGTTAATGCGTATATTTAATTGGCGTTAAAAAATTTATGACTTTTTTTAAAAATAAAATTAGAGATATAATTGTAACAAATTCTAATTTCAAATAATTGTTCCCATTTTTGCAAAAATATCGTAAACATACTGATGATGGATTAATAATTGATCTAATGATGAGATTATAAGTAATCACAAATTAAATTAAATGCAATTTCATTCTTGGATTTATTTTCTCTTTTCTTTTCGCACAAAATCTTATCCCACACAAAATCTATGACATTTATTTGTGTGAGATAGGATTTACATCATGGTTCATAACGTTTTTGTGTCTTGAACGTTTGCTATCGCCAGTCTTGTTGTTGATGGTCTAATGGCCAATTGGCTGGCGCTCTGACTGTGGTGCCATAGGCTTCAGGTTCACATCCTGGCGGTGGCATGGATGTTTGTGAGTGATTCGGAATCCGCATTAAACAGTAGGTCCAGGTCTAATTAGCCTAAAGTGTGTATAAAATGACCGTAGAGCGACAAAACAAACCTTATTTTTATTGTGATTCAATAGTTGATATTGTTTTGAATTATTTTATATTGATAATGTTTTGAAACAATATATTGCTAAAAGGAAGGAATTGTTTTCATAATTAGATCCTTCTATCATACTTATTTTACTACTACATCTTGTCAGTAAAATAAAAAACAAGTAATATAAAAAAAAAATTAAAGTTAATTCCTACTTTTTTTTTTTTTCACTATATTGCAGAAAGTCCTTTATAAATAATTTTCGTTCATTTTATTTAAGTTTTTCTGTCGCCATCTATTGGTAGATATATGCAACTTAAATCTAAAAAAAAACTAAAATTAATTAATTAAATTTAATTACTGAATTAATATTTGAAAGAACTGTATTAATATCAAGTGTCATCCACTACAAGTTCAAAAAAAAAATGTATTTGAACTTGAGTGTATGAATAAAAATATTTTATTAACGATTGGAAATTTGAGCAAGATATATATAGGGAGAGTGTGAGCTAATAGAAGGAATTGAATAAGCTAAAGAACTTTGATATATCTCGGAAACACTTCACTGAAATCGTTGCATATATTCTTTTTGTCAGATGCAGTTACAATAATATTCATTGTATTTATAATTGTTTTAAAGAACTTAAATTCATTCCTTTTGTATTATGTTTTCATATACCACAAAGAAACCCTGTAAAATTTTGTCTCTATTTATTTTTTTACATATTTTTCTGCAGCTTATGAATTTTTTTTATATACTATATTCATAACTGTACGCTTCATTCGATTACAAAGAAATGATGTCATATTTCATTCTCTGTTGACTTTAATAATATCCCACATTAAACGAACACAAATAGCAATTCATTAAGTAGCAATGTCCAAATACCCATCTTTCTTGTAATGACAGAATAGATTTAGCGAATCTTTGACACCAAAATTGCGCGCCATCTCATAAAAAATATCGTCACGGTAATTTGACTCGGAGTCAGCAAGTGTGTCCAGTCTTGTTGAGACCGTCTCCATGGGAATCGAACCCGCGGACCGCAACCGCGATCCATTTGGGAGATTGAGCCGTGAAATATTAAAATCTGGGCGTGTAAATACCAGTTCTGTGGAACCATGGTTATGGCTACCATGATTGATGTGGTTTATTTCTGCGTAATGATAGCACAGTGATTGCGTCAGATAAAAACCGTGTTCTAGGTTCAGTTTTTAGCTAATTTGTTTTTTTCTTCGCCCCGTTCTATTCATTCCCCTAATGAAAGATGGATTTTGTCTTTTTAAAAAGGTCGCGTTGACCTTTTGTGAAGAGAGAGATTTTGATTTTTACCGAACCGAAACGGTTCTCATTTGAGAAAATGTAATAGGATGATATTTCTGGAATTTTTAAAATTATTATTGCGTAAGAAAACGTTATATAGTAGATATTTATGGTAGTTCTATTTATCAATTTGTGGTCTTTCAAAATATATTCATATTTAGATTATAAACTTAATATGTACATACTTTGAATCGATTTTTTATATAGTGAAATTTTAATATAGAAAAGCATACACTATATAAAAAAATAATAGCGCTTCAATTCGTGACGTGATAACGTGTGCGATTATGCGTAATTAGCAATTAGTGGAGTTAAAATAAAAATCCATCCGTTACAGTTACTGGTTTCAGAAACGAGAAGACTCGACGACGATTGTACTATCAACAGTTAGGCTTGCTCGTAGGAATTTTCTCCAAATGCAAATGCAGGCCTCGAACATCAAAACGTCTCTCAGTAGATATTGGTAGAAATTTAATCTTAATCCAAATGCAGACCTTGAACCTCAAAACCTCTCCTGGTAGGAATTTTCTCCTAATGCAAATGCAAGGAACCTGAAAACCTCTCTTGGTAGATATTGGTAGGAATTTTTCCCTAATTCAAATGCAAACCTCGAACCTCTCTTAGTATATATTGGTAGGAATTTTCTCCTAATGCAAATGCAAACCTCCAATCTCTCCCGGTAGATATGGTAGGAATGCAAATACAGGCCTCTAACCTCAAAACTTCTCCCGGTAGATATTGGTAGAAATTTTCTAATTCAAATGAGGCTTCGAACCTCAAAACCTCTCCCGGTAGATATTGGTAGAAATTTTCTTAATTCAAATGAGGCTTCGAACCTCAAAACCTCTCCCGGTAGATATTGGTAGGAATTTTCTCCTAATTCAAATGCAAACCTCGAACCTCTCTTAGTATATATTGGTAGGAATTTTCTCCTAATGCAAATGCAAACCTCCAATCTCTCCCGGTAGATATGGTAGGAATGCAAATACAGGCCTCTAACCTCAAAACTTCTCCCGGTAGATATTGGTAGAAATTTTCTTAATTCAAATGTGGCTTTGAACCTCAAAACCTCTCCCGGTAGATATTAGTAGAAATTTTCTTAATTCAAATGAGGCTTCGAACCTCAAAACCTCTCCCGGTAGATATTGGTAGAAATTTTCTTAATTCAAATGTGGCTTTGAACCTCAAAACCTCTCCCGGTAGATATTGGTAGAAATTTTTCTTAATTCAAATGAGGCTTCGAACCTCAAAACCTCTCCCGGTAGATATTGTTCTTCCTTTATCATTATTAGCTGATGTAATCGTAACTGACATAAATGAGAGACAAGGCTCACCAATGTATTATTATTACAAATAACTATCATTATTATATATACTACACATACTACACATATACTACAAGAAGTTATTCGAATTACTTTAATAATATCCATCAGTTTTTTTTTTATATATGGCCATTTTGACAATAGATTTCAATTTCGCAAGTCAAAAAAGAAAGAAGAAGTAATGTTAAGCATCCTTAACATAATAAAAATATAATCTGAAATTGTTGTCATTCTTTACATCGTTCACGCTTTATTTGATAACATTTTAAAAATTTTAACCATTTAAGTCTTTTTTTTTTTTTTTTTTTAAACAAATGTGACCTATTTTTTAAAAACACGACACACATTTTTTTTTTATTTTTCTGAAAAGATTTTCAACAACAATATACATTGTTTAATCTTTTTGTCTGGAATGTTGATTTATGAAATTCATGGCTGCATTCACAAAGGGATATAAACAGCACAATAAGAAAATTTAGGATTCTTGCTTTGTATTATATGATACAAAAGGTCTTCTTCATTCAGTTATTCATCTTCCTTTGCTTCGAACGTCTGAAAAGAATAACAATGAAAGTCACTGAACACTTTCTGAATCTGCCTAGTATAAATTAAAAAAAAAAAAGGTTAAAATACTTAGAAAAATATTTTAGCAGATTACTGAAATACATTTTGATCACTGGCTAAAACTACTATACTGTGACATATCGTATCCCAAAATAAATAATCGCATTTTAAAAAAAGCATGCATTACATTTTCAGAATGAATAAATATTTGAAAATCATATTTATTCTTTCAGTATTATCTTACTGAAATTATATGCATGTTTGTGTATCCAGATATACAACGCGAGTATAAATAATAAACATGTTTAAAAATGAATTTTTAACATTGGCTTAAGTTTTCTTCTTTTTCATTGACACAACAGTCCTGTGGTGGGACAAGGCTGTCTGCTTACTGGCAGATTTCGAGACAGATGTTTTCTTTTTACGGGATGGGTTGTCAGCCTTACGTACAACGCTCTACAGTCATATTAGACCGGGACCTACGATTTAAAATGGATACCGAACCATTAAAAACACCTATGCCACAGCGAGATTCGAACGCGATACTTGTAGCACTGAGCTTGTGTTTTAGTATTGTCCTTTTCGTGGCCAAATTGAATGGAATTGCTCTTAGGCTGGGAGCAAGTGGACAATTCGATTCCCGCGGTATTTTTTTTTTATTTCCAATGGCAAGGCAAGTACAAGAAGAATAAAAATAGTAATAATAACAAAAATAACAAAGGGAAAAAAAATACAAAAGAATAAATGTCCAGAAAATGCACAGATGACCGAAGTCATTGCCTTAAGAGTTCTCTCGCACGCCAGTAAAGCGCTGTCTCCGAGTCGCCGTCAAGTACCGCACATCGTTGGAGGTGGTCTCTGTTCATTGGGTCACTTGAACCACATAGGGGGGCAGCCATGATTCGAAAATATTTTAATGCGATGGAGATGTTCTGCTAGACAGTCATGGCCAGTCAGAAGTCGGAACTGGGCGACAGCATGCCGTCGCGGATTGCTGGGTATTGCTAAAAGATCTTCAGCTCTCCAACGCTTTGACTTGATCTCATCATGAATTTATAGCTTGTGGTTTTTAGTCATTATTTGTTTGATATAAAGTTTTATAGAATGGAGGGACAGTGGCGAGGATCTCGTTTGAAGTAGTTTTGAGCCTCTTTTTGCTAGACAATCTGCGTGTTCGTTCCCAAAAATGCCACAGTGGCCAGGTATCCACTGAAGTACCACCCGTTTCATTTTTAAAGTCAGTTCCCGCAAATGATTTTGACACTGGGAGATTTCCTCTGATGAAGGTGGCTTGGTGGAACAAATAGCCTGAATTGCGGCTTGTGAATCAGGCAAAATAACCGCTCTGTTGAATCTATCCTGGAAAATTAGTAAATACTTCAAAGCAATTCGGATAGCCTCCACTTCTCCATCAAAAGATGTTCGATATTTCCCAGCTGAAGCGTAGAAGCGGTTCCCGCGGTAGTGTATTTGATATATTAAAAACGCTTGTTACATTACAATTTTATTTAAAAACATTAGAGCAAAGATATATACATACAATTAGTTTCATTAACGAAGAAAATAAGATTGAGAAGTAACTGATTCTCTATTTACTTAATATATGGATGCACAGATTGAGATCCATGGGCTGCATATACTCACTGTAAGTTGCCCGCGGGCAAACGAAAAATAAACTGCATTTGTATACAGATATAAAAAGGTGAATGGCAAATAAGGATTTTGAATATCCATTTCAAGTTTCTGGTTTGGATGGGTTTTTTGACAGGATTAACTAGGAAGCATATGAAAATTTATGTATAGTGAATACTATTACAAGGGCCTGGTGGCCGTGTAACTAGCGGTGGGGAGCTCACTGCCACAGGTTTCTAGTATGTTGGGCATATGGCGGCCAACCATACCCTGTAAAAAAGCAAAACATCTCCTATCTCGAATTTTGCCAGTAGGCAGACAGTCTCTGCCCGCCATAGGGCTGCTGCGTTGAAGAAAAATATAGCTTTGTTATATAAACTGGTTGTGCTTTTAAAAAATCCTCTATACATCCATCTCTGTTTCTATTTTTTATGAATTTTATTACGAAGTACATGAAAATTTACGCAATATTGTTATGAAAATTTATGTAAATTGATGTTAACCATCTTTGTTGTAGATACTCATTGTTTCTAAGTAATTCATTCTCTTTATATACACTGAAGTGACAAAAGTCATGGGATAGCAATATGCAAATTTTCAGATGGCAGTAGCATCGCGTAGAACAGGTATAAATGCGCAGTGCTTTCGCAGAGCTTTCATTTCTGTTCAAGTTATTCATGTGAAGAGGTTTTGACGTGATGATGACCGCACGACGGGAATTAACAGACTTTGAACGCGGAATGTTAGTTGGAGCTAGACGCATGGGTCATGCCATTTCGGAAATCGTTAGGGAATTCAACATTCCCAGATCCACTGTGTAGTGTGCCGAGAGTATGAAATTTCAGGCATAACATCCCACCATGGACAGCGCAGTGGTCGACCGCCTGCACTTAACGACCTAGACCGGCGACGTCTGCAAAGAGTCGTAAATTCTAACAGACAAGCAACACAGGCGTCAAATAACCGCAGAAATCAATTGGGACGTACAAGGGACTTGTCTGATAGAACTGTGCGGAAAATTTGGCTTTCTTGGGCTATTCCAGCAGAAGACCGACTCGAGTGCCTTTACTGACAGAACGACATCGCTTGCAGCGACTCTCGTGGGCACGTGATCATATCGGTTGGTCCCTAGATGAATGGAAACCGTGGCCTGGTCCGATGAGTCACGATTTCAGTTGGTAAGAGCTGATGGTAGGGTTCGAGTGTGGCGCAGACCCCACGAAGCCATGGACCCAAACTGTCAGCAAGGCACTGTTCAAGCTGGTGGTGGCTCCGTAATGGTGTGGGCTGTTTTTTCATGGCATGGACTTGGTCCTCTGGTGCGACTGGACCGAACATTGACTGGAAATGCTTATGTTCAGCTACTTGAGATCACTTGCAGCCATTCATGGACTTCATGTACCTAAACAACGATGGGATTTTTATGGATGACAATGCGCCATGTCACCGGGCCACAACTGTTGGCGATTGGTTTGAAGAACATTCTGGACAATTCCAACGAATGATCTGGCCACCTAGATTGCCCGACATGAATCCCATCGAGCATTTATGGACATCATCGAGAGGTCTGTTCGTGCCCAAAATCCTGCACCATCAACGCTTTCACAATTATGGACGTCTATCGAGACAGCATTGCTCAATATTCCTGCAGAAGACTTCCAACGACTTGTTGAGTCCATGTCACGTCGAGTTGCTGCACTTCGCCGGTCGAAAGGAGGGCCGACACGATATTAAGAGGTATCCCATGACTTTTGTCACTTCAGTGTATATATCATATGTAGGCTTGTGCATTTTAATACATTATTTTGAAGCAACCGCAGTTATTTGTTCAGAACAATTACAATAGGAAGAACATACATCTGGTAAATCTTAAAATACGTAAGAAATTCTTAAAACACATTTGTGTTATCCTTAAAAGTCAACTGTTGTTAGGTTAAGAAATAAACATAACATATATCGGAACACTGCATCCAGGCTAGCGAGTTAGTGAAGAAAGTTCTAGTCTAGTAACACTTAGCATCCGCATTTTTTCACTCCATTAATTAATTCTTTTATCTGGGAATTGTCAAAATTCTTTTATTTGTTAAAAAAATCATAAAAAAAACTGCCATTTATTTTTTAAATAAACAAAAATCTTGTTTTGTACCTGGCACCATCTGATCGTGTAATCGCGGCATTTTTTTTTTTTTTTATTTCCGTTAAGAAATTTTTTAAAAATAGAATGTTATAAAATTGTGTTCTTTTTTTTAATATATTTATTGTTTACTTCAAATTCATTTTATTTATATAGGGTATGGTGTCTAGGGGATAATTTAAAACAAATGAATAAACAGAATGTACCTTTTCTTGCTATTTTAATTACACACTATTATTTACAGCTACATTTGCAATAATTAATTATTTAGATGGATATTTGTCGCCATTTCCGTTCTCTCGTTGAGTCACTCAGCTATCCGCTCA
The DNA here is from genome assembly GCA_021605095.1 of Caerostris extrusa. NCBI lineage: Eukaryota > Metazoa > Arthropoda > Arachnida > Araneae > Araneidae > Caerostris > Caerostris extrusa. Next base: position 145,446 of record BPLR01001985.1, read on the forward strand.
CCGCCAACCTTACTCTCTGAGGTCGTATCCCCTTCTCCTGGGGTCAAAGTTCAGAGTTCATTATTCCCACATATGGGAGAACTCTCCGTTCGACACGTACCGTTCAATGACTTCATCTGCTAATTGGATTAACAGACAAACAAATCCTAAATTTATAAATATTTATACAAAATAAATTTCCTTCCTTTATATTTTTTTTCGTATTTTAACACCGGTAGACCTTATCTATCAAAGTATTCCATGAACAACCCACTGGAAGGGAATGACAACGCCTTTCGGAAGGAATTTTAGGAGTAATGTCCCAAATTTGTTTGTCGTGTGAGAAGTCTCGAAAACTCCCACGAGGAAGCCGACAATAGATGCGAGATGGTTTTTTACATATTGTCACAATCGCCATTGCGTCTTCTCCTTTCTAAAAGCTCCAATTACAACAATACGGCCATCGTATTCGAACCTTGGTCCTCCTGCACGTTAGCTGTGCACTTTGAGTTGGGCCACGAAACGAGCTTCCTTTTTTACCTTTCCAAGCAATAATTTTCAGTTTGACCAATATATTTTTTTTTTTGGTAAATTTGTCCAAAACTAAAAATGTTTTACTTTTAAGTAACCAGTCAAAGCCGTATCCTATCTGTTAGTTCGTAATAAATTAAAAGACATTGAATAGAATAATTTTCTAATACATGTATATTGTAACATCTCGGCTTATACTAGACCTATAACTGCTTCAAGAAGAGGGCCACTTTCAGGTTCATGATAACACTTTAATTTTTATTTACAAGTTAATGATAACACAATGAAATGAAAAATTAAAGATATAAATAAGATACACAAGTGTAATTCACTCCAAGAACGGAGATTTTCAGAGTTATCTAGTCTGCGACGAATCTAGTCCAATCGGTCTGCGGCAGACCTTAATTATCACACGGCGTGATACACGAAACCACAAGAGTCTCATTTTGAAAAAAAGGCGGAAACTCCGGCCTGTGCAGTCACTTCAGAGGAAAGGATAGCATTTCTTCTCGACTCGTCGCAAAATACCCTTCTTCTTCTCCATAAACCTCCCTTTAAGAAAATCCGTCAAGCGGGGGGTCAACTTCCCTCCCTTCTCATTAGAGTAGGCACTTTCTCAATCCATGGTCACCAATTATGATGCAATAACTCATGACGCAGTCCGTATTCCATCTGTAATTGTGTCGACCTGTGGAGGTCGCACAGACAATCGCTAATTTCATGAGATCTAATTATCCACGACACTGAATATTTGATATCAGCTTTGAGTAGCAGGTTGTTCTCATTAGTACAAAATATTAATTCATATAATATAACTATCCGCAAAACAGCTTATCTGCTGTCAAGTTTATATGTTGTTATTATGTACTTGTTAAAAATTATACATTTTCTCTCCTGGGAACGGAATGCTACAATATATATGTTGTCTGCTGTCTCTCTCTCTCTCTATATATATATATATATATTGATTTCGATTCCGTGTTTTAATCCTTTATTAAAATAGAACAAAAATAGAGCAAAAAAAATATTTTTCATATGACTTTTTAAAGAAGAATTTCCATAAAATGCATTGGTCCCAGTTTGTGCAGCTGTGATTTAAAAATATCAATTGGATCTTTTGAAAGGACTTTGTGTAACTTGAAACGTTTTACCCGACCAAAAATAAACGCTCCACAAAATCTGTAGAAATTTTTGTCTGGCTGTGCCGATAGTGACACAAAAGATGCCATTCACGACACTACTTTACTTCTGTAGTATCTTTATTGTTCTTTTCTGCTGTTGTGTATCTCCATTGTTAAAAATGAGTCACAAAGAACTGTCTTGTCTAGGTCAAGTCCGTTGAACTTTGTAGAAAGTTCCAAAGAAGTATTTGAAAAAGTGGAATTTAATTGTTAAATAAAGTGGGGAAAAAATGTTTATTTATATTTTTATCTTGCAATAATTTTCACTTCAACATTTAAGATGATTGTTATAATGGCCGTCTTATTAACTAGTCAATATCATGGAGATTCTGAATGTTATCGAAATCCATTTTTAGTTAGTATTTATTTATAAAACCATTAATAAACAAGTAATATAAAAAAAATTAAAGTCAATTCCTACTTTTTTTCACTCTATTGCAGAAAGTATAAATAATTTTCATTCATTTTTTAAAGTTTATCTGGTGTCATCTATTGGTAGATACATGCAACTTAAATCTAAAAAAGCTAAAATTAATTAATTAAATTTAATTACTGAATTAATATTTGAAAAACTGTATTAACATCAAGTGTCATCCAGTACAAGTTAAAAAAAAAATGTATTTGAACTTGAGTGGAAGAATAAAAAGTATTTTATGAACGATTGAAAATTTGAACAAGATATATATAGGCAGAGTGTGAGACAATAGAAGGAATTGAAGAAAAATAATGCACGATTGTAAAATCCAAATAGAATAAATAAACGCGATTATCATTCTATTTGGATAATGATAACGCTCATTGTTATTATCGTTTTATTTATGCAAATAGAATAAATAAAACGATTATAGCACATGGAAGAAGACTGTAGATGTAAAATACCATTTAAATAATATACAACTTCACTGTTTCATTTTTTTCCGTTAGCATTGTACAATTCCGATTATGCCATTCTTTAAAAAATATATTCACATTGATATTTATTACAGTTTCGATTAACATTTTAAGAAAGTGACTTTATTACTTCCATTTTTTTTTATCTTTCATTTATACATTACCTTAAATAAAAAAATATAACATTTATGTTATTTGCATACAAATTATATTGTTTACGAAAAAAAAAAAATTGCGTAAATTATGTATGATCATTTGAATTATGTCTTATGTTTGAAACTATACAATTTATGTGTCATTGGTTAAATTATGTTTATATTGAAACCTATAAATTATTTTTTCCCTGAAATTACATTTACTTTTGAAATACAAATATAAATTATGTTTCATTTTTCAAATTATCTTTATGTCTAAAACATAAAATTATTTTGATAACTAGGTCTGTGGGCGACTCGTCAGATGAAAGGAAAAGAAAATGATAAGGACTGGTATGTAAAAGTAACCCTACGAGAACTGTTCACCTACATCATCTTCTTAGTACTGCTATCTATAAGTAAGTATGGGTTGTAAGCAATCTGGGTAATCAATTTCTTATCGACAGATATTTATGTATTTTCGATATTTTTGTTTAACTATTTCAAAGTTTGTTAAGTATTCTACATTTTTATACATGATTTGTAAAGAAAAACACTCTTAATTTAGAGTGACACAACTTAGTAAACACTCTTAATTTAGAGTTTTAACACTTTAATTATTTTCAACTAATAGTATTCAATTCAAAAAGGAAATTGATGTAAATGATTTGACAGTAAAAAAGAACATTTTTATAAATAACAATAAAATAAATAAACAATAAAAAGAATAGACAGATGAAATAAAATTTCCATGTTATTGTTGTCGTATCCCCTGAAGAGTACAAGAAAATCAGATATAGTGGTTGATGGCCAGTTCGTAGTATAAGTCCTCTTCCGAGGGATGGTCCAGACAATGCATGGCGGCTGCAACAGCTGGGCAATCAAAGACAGGAATAGGTAAAAAGCTCGACATCAGGGCAGTTGTCGAATTTTTGGTATTTTGAACGCCATCAGCAGAAATCCTCATATTTTTGTTGTGTTTCATGCTTCATCTTGTGAGAGTAGTAGCTGTTTTTCTGCCGACATTTAGTTCTGTAATTTGGTATTTAGTTTTGATCTTAGAAGGAATGATAAGTTTAGATTTTGTCAAGGCATCTGCATCTGCAAGAGAAGTCAGAATGGCGTTCTTCGCCAAAGAATCTGCAATTTCACTAAATTCCAAATCCACATGAGCAGGGATCCATTCCAGGATACAAATTCTGTGCAAACAGTGAATCTGTTTTAAAAAGGGATATAATGTTCAAGATCATACTTGAAAACTTTTATTAAGAGCTTTTAAAGAAGATCTTGAGTCAATGATTAAAATTTCTATATTTAAATACAATAGTTAATATTGAAAAAAAAGATTTTTTGGCAATGCAAAAATAAATTAAACGCGAATAGAATGGTGTGAATAGTTGTATTGTTTTGTTTATTATTTTATGAAACTTTGACGTAATTTGTAACTGAGATGTATAAATTGATTATTTATTTATTATTTTTATCTTGTATTTTATTGAAATATCGTTTAGTAAGCCAAAGTTTTGTTTTAACCCAAGGAAAGATAATTTTTAAACTCCCTATATCTTCAATTATTATCACATACGAGGGTAACTCTTGAAATTTTTGAGACAGTGGCAGATGACAAATGCAGAAAAAAAAAAATTCATTAAATTTGTAAATTTGAACTCTTTTATGGCCACATATTTATACTCAAAGACCTTAAAATTTATTTTATTTTAAAAAAACTCTGATATCTAGATAAATTTTCTATGTAATTTTTTTTTTTTTTTATAGTTTGTATAAAAATATTAATAAATTCTCATAATGAGATAGCAATAAATTAAATGATAATAAAAATTATCATTAATAATAAATCATCAAAAATGATCATTGTACATCTAAATTTATCTTTAATTTAGTTAGAATTAAATTAATATCTCACTTTTACACTCAAATATTAGATGAAATGTATTTCGAAAAAAAAAAAAGAATTATCTTTGATTCTATTTATTTGCTAATTTTAAGTTGACAATAAAATCACTAATATAGCAAGTTTATGCATATATTTTCATTTAACAATTAAGCAAAACATTTATTTCAAGTAAGTTTTTTATAGAAACAGCATTCTCATTTGTTTCATAATGAAGAGAAACTTTACAGGTGTTTTATTTTACACCTGCCTACTGAAACTATGATTGGTGTTGTTTTTATCGGATGTTTTATAAAGAATACTAGCTCATGTAACGTACAATCAGTATGCTTACGTCAAACGTTTTTTTTTTTTTTTTTTAAGATACACTGACAAAAAACATTTTGTATGCGAAAGAGAAACGCAAGATAATACTCAAGACGTGATGGAATCTTTTTATTCGTTTTTTTTTTAAATTATTATTATTATTTTCCTCACTTAGGAACATTAATAGAATTTTAAATTAACTCATAGTTAAAAGTGCTAGTCTGTAACGTTTGTTCCTTGCACTAATGATTAATATTCTCCTTTAAAGTTGTTAACTTTCTTGTTTGATTAAAATTGCTGTTAAAATAAAAATAATGAAAACAAAAGTTTAGAAAGAAATTAATTAAAATGCAGCGGTAAATTAGGTAGTAAATAAAGACTGAATGAAGAAAAAGAATTTCGATTTCAGTAATCAAATACTGGTCTCTTTCTAAATTGTTTAACGGTTTGGTGTTTTGAGTGATAAATTGTGCAAAAACAGATTAAAACTTGAACATCTATTTAGGGCATAGAAAAGAAATTAAACTTGTTTTATAAACAACAAACACATCCAGTTTTTAATTTAATTTCTTCTAAATCTTAGATAAACTATACGTTTTCATTTATATGATAAATAAATAGTTAGTAAATAGAATTTTTAGAGCTGTTTTGTTTATTTATATTTATCATTTTCAAACTGTAATGTTAAATTTAAATTATTAGAAAAGTGTTTTATAACTGTGTGTTTTAAATAAAATTCCATTTATAATATGTGTCCATTTAATATAAAAATTTGTATTTAAGATTGATCCAATATGTTGTTTCACATAAACTTAAACACATACTTATTAGTTCTCATATACAGAAAAAAAAATATAAGAAGAATATATTAGGCAATAAAAAAAGAAAGAATTTAAAACAGTTGTTCTAAATTCATCAAAGTATTTAGCATATTTTTACGTATCATTAGGAACTGAAATCGTATAGAAATTAGAAACGATATTAGTGTTACACACACACACACACGCTCAACGGTGCAACCACGCTCTTCTATTGAGAAAAGTTTAGTTTACAGTCTCAAACCCCGAGAGGAAATATATTGAACGCAACCCTGCGTATTAGTTGGCCTACAGACTCTCACCCGGAGAGAAAGTATATTTTGCGCATCCTGCATGTAGGTTTAGAAATGGAATCCTTACGTCAATCTATATTTATATGTTTTAAAATGTGTTAAATATTATATGCCTTTAACTGTATGTTTGTGGCGTTCGTGCGTGAGTAAATAAAGCTGTGAGTTCTCCAACTTGTACCTCGAATATCTTAACCTAACCACACTCAGTTACGGGGCCTGAATGGTCGAGTGGCTAGCGCTCTGGCGCTCGGTACCACAGGTTTCGGGTTCGAGTCCCGGCGATGCCATGGATGTTTGTAGTGGTTTGGAATCCATTTTAAGCCGTAGGTTCCGGTCTCCTATGACTGTAAGAGCGTCATGGAGCGAAAGTCAGATTTCTACCTATGGGTGCTCCATCACAACAGAAGCTGCTCCTTTTCCTCCATCCATGAGTAGATCACTCATGGGATGTCCAACCCGCACTGCAGGACATTGAGGATTAGTCAACAACACTCAGTTACTATTTGGTTGACCAACCTGCACAATAACAAAATAATGAAATATTCGTTAAATATAAGGCACGCGAAGCTGTCAAAAAATTTAAAAATGGTTTGAGGAGACAGTAAAAGAAAATTGTACAAAACTAAAGTGTGATTAGAGCACTAACAGCCGCTGCAATAATCACTCTTTATTCATAAAGAAAGAACAAAACCCAAAGGACACTGACAAGCAATGAATTAGAAACAACACTATTTTACACGAGGAAAACTACTATTTGTATTCGCTACGCACAAAATGTACAACAAAACCCTCATAGTATTCGCAATACAAAAAACGTGAAATACCTCAAATTCAGATCTCTTTCTCTCAAAAATTAAATAAATAAATAGTAAAATAAAAAAAGAAGATATCGTTCATATATATATATAAATTCCTTCAGGATATAAACTTTATGAGATATAAGATATTTCAAACTTTCATTTTCAATTCAAAACAAGTATATATAAAAAAATTTTTTTAAGTCAATTCCTACTTTCTTTTTCTCTAGATTGCAGAAAGTTCTTTATAAATATTTTTCATTCATTTTTTAAGTTTATCTGGCGCCACCTATTGGTAGATATATGCAACTTAAATCTAAAAAAAAGCTAAAATTAATTAATTAAATTTAATAACTGAATTAATATTTGACAAAACTGTATTAACATCCAGTGTCATCCACTACAAGTTCAAAAAAAAAATGTATTTGAACTTGAGTGGATGAATAAAAAGTATCTTATGAACGATTGAAAATTGGAAGAAGATATATATAGGGAGAGTGTGAGCCAATAGAAGGAATTGAAAAAGGAAAAATTATTTAATTTTTTTGTTTCATAGCGTTTTATCCATTGAAAGTGTTATTCAATATAGATATTCACGAAGAAATTAGAAACGTTAAATAAGCGAATAAAAATGTGATGCTAATAGAAGGAATTGAATAACCTTCATGAAAAAATTCTATTGTATCTTATCTGTACTGTACTTATCTGTATTTATTCTATATATTAAATGATATATTAATGAACAATAACATCATATATCTTTTTTATTCATTACAAAATATTCATTTATCGTGAATATCATCATGAAATATGTGTGCAATTTTCAGAATGTGGAATATTCATGAGCTTTTTGCATGTTCTAGTGACCTTTGGAATGATGAGTCCCACCATGTATTTTCAAACAAAAGTGATGAGCGAACTGTTTTTGGATTCGAAATTTGCTGATGGTTCAGGACCTGTGAGAGAGGCAACTCAGATGACTGATTTTTGGAAGGTAAAAAGAAAGAAAAAGTTTGATAATTATAAAGAATAAAAAACATGAATGTTTTATTAGATTTCATTACTGCTTGTACTTTTATTTTTTAACCATTTAAAAATATTTCAGAAAGAGAAATGCTCATCTGATTAAAATTAAAAATAATTTTTATTTTTAACCCTTTGCACGCGAGAGCTCCGGAGCGGAGCCATTTAAAATTTGTCTTCAAGCTCGAGGGCTCCGCTACGGAGACAATGCAAATAACAATATAAATAATGCGTTTCTTTTAATGCGCATATCAAACTTACATGTGAATAGGATCTTTTCACTCAAATCGCTTCGAGTTGCTGGTAATACGAATGAAAAAAAACTTCGAGTGCAAAGGGTTAAATGTTAGTAATGTTATGCAGATTATGGAAACTTTTTAAAGACTTAAAAGACATATATTGAGAATTTCGAATCAATTATTAAGCTCATTTCATAAATAAGATCATGAGAAGGTTTTTTTTTTTAATTTTTTGACAATAAGATACAATTTAATATGTATTTTTTTAAATTTTCTATTCCTATATAGGGACATTGGAACCTAATGGTAGAGTGTTTTTCTCTCTGTCCACAGGTTTCGGATTCGAGTCTCGGAGGTGACATGAATGCTTGTAGTGGTTCGGAATCCACTTTAAACCCTAGGTCACGGTCTAATATGACTGTAGAGCATTAGGCGTAGAGCTGACAACCCTGCCCCGTAAAAAAGAAACAGCATCTCATGTTTCGGAATTTGCCAGTAGGCAGAAGGCCTTGGCCTGCCATTGGGCTGTTGAGCCACTAATAGATTTGAAGCATCAACAATATTACTCAACACTTTTTCATATTTTTATCTTCGAAATTTTATCGGCTGAAAAATCTAATTTTTTAATGTTCTGCCTGAAAAAGACGGCCTTGGTCCGCCATGGGACTGTTGCACCAATGAAGAAGATTTATAATATTTCTAAATTAAAGCTAAAATGTATAGTATAGCTTTATTTTTTTATTGCTTTTCTGGAAACACTTCTACATTTTAAAATTCCGATCTGCTTTATACTGATATTCGATTTCTATTGATAATGTGCGTTGCAATTACTGCTTTGAGAATTGAGTAGATTGGATGGTGATTGAATATAATGCTCTTATTGCTCTCTAACTGTGCGATGGCATATTTTTGAGAAGTCTTCCATATGATACGCAAATCCATGGCTGTTTGTTTCTAACATCAGGATCACTATCAAGGTTTAGATAATAGAACATAAAGCTTTTTGGAGGAATTACAAAAATATGCATGATGATCTGTGATTATCAACTATCGATATTGTATTGTAATAATTTATGTCTTTTTTTTTTTATATAATTAATATTTTATGAATACGATTTGAAGTCGTTCAATGGTACACTAATATCATTGCATTACAGTTCGCAAAAGATGTCCTGATCGAGAACCTGTACTGGGACAACTGGTACAACGACCAAGAAACCGGCAACGACGATCGGAACATATTGTATGAGAATCGTCTGCTGGGGTCTCCCAGAATCCGGCAACTGCGCGTGCGCAATGATTCGTGCAACGTGCATTCAGATTTCAAGAAAAGCCATCACGCAATGTTACGATGTCTACAATCCTCACACATAGAAGACACTGAACCGTTCGGATTAATGAACGGAACTGCGTAAGTATAACGTTTTATGATCCGTTTTGGAACCAGCACCGACGACAATTTTACGATATATCTAACATATATTTTAAATAAATATATATATAAATAGGCGCATGTCATATGTACAGTTGCCCTCCTCCCACCCAAAAAATTGGTACACACCCTTAATAACCTTTTGTAATTAACTTTAGAACTTCATCTTTCGTTTATATTACTTTTGGGAAGATTCTTGAAAAATTGATGGTAGAGGGATGACATATCGTCCTCCTGTGGGTCCCTGGACATTGTTGACATTTTAGATAATGATCAGGCAGATTTGCTGGCTAAGGCGGGCATACGGAAGTTCCAATAGCCAAATACTTGCAACTCTTTTCATTCCATGAAACTTTGTATCAAAAATCAAATGATACTTACATGGAAGGCATTGCTTATTGTTCATATCTCCTCGAGGAGTTGGAAGAACATTTTGGAATGTAAACATTATCTCCTGTGATCACTAATTCTGGTGGATAATAATAGCAGAACATGGTGGTGGTGTTTAACATGCGAGGGTATTTCGGACAAACCTCGTGAAAAGGCTGTCACAGAATTTAGACTTGCGATTGGCCATGAGTGTTTGGCGAGCCATTTTCGCCACATTGGCATTTTTGATAGCCCACATTGCTCGCTCTGTGGGAAAGACGAGATCATGGACAGGTACTATATAGCAAGATAACCGGCCTTGCATTGGGACTCCGAGGTGAAAAGCTATTGGAGCTCTAGAACTTTGTTGATGAGACATTAACTTTTTCTCTTATTGTTTTCTTTTTTTCTTGTGTGTGTTTTACACTGTTCGTAGAAGTTTGTTATTTTCTCTTGACAATGGAGATAAAAAAAAAACTTTTGTGAAGATCAAATGAAAATTACGTAAGTTATTATAAATGTTATTATTTATTTATTTATAGTGTGTCTGTATCAAATTTTCATGAGGAGGTCCACTTATATAGAATAAACACCACCAGCACATGTTCTGCTATATTATTATCCAGAAAAATACAGCGAAAATTAGTGGCCATTTCAAGATTAATGGACTGCATAAAATTAGACAAAGTGAATATCGAGGATAAAATCTAGTGGTTTCTTATTTATTACTAAGATATAAATAATAAAGTGAAAACAAAATTTTTGGTTACAATACTGGGAAGATATGAGTAGTCTCCTTTAAAACTAATCATTCTATCTTTGAGTGCGTTCAACAATTTAAATGCCTTGGAACTATCATTAATAATGACAAATGACATAAAAACTTGGATTAAATAATAAGATATTTATAGAAAATAAATGTTTTTATGGGCTAAGAAACCATTTCAAATCAAAATCTATTATTGTTAAAACAAAAATTAACTTATACAAGACCTTAATCAGACCAATCATTTTGTATGGCAGTGAGTGTTGGCCATTAAATAAATATGAAAAAAAAAAAAATGGGGATAAGAAAAATACACTGAAAAATTTCTGGTACTGTTAGGCAATACGAAGTCTACCGAATACAATATAACCATGAAATTTACAACAAATTCAAAGAACCTGATATTATAATAAAAGTTATAAAAGCGAGCCGTATTAGAGGGTTGGGTCACATTTTCAGATATAACGACTCAAATTCAACTAAAAAGTTACTTTTTCAACCATTGAAGTCACCCGAAGAAGAGGAAGGCCTCCCACCAGATGGGTGGATCCACTCGAAAGAGATCTAAAGGGTGTGGGAGTCCACAGATGGTGATCTATTGCCCAGGACTGAGTCAGGTGTCGTAAGTTCATGGAGAGCGCCTTGGCCTGTAACAGGCTGTAGTGCTGACTAAGAAGAAAAAAAAAGAATATAAATAAAAAAATCAACCTATTACTTTACCTACATTATAATTTGCAATGCGTTATTACAAAAGTTGACGTGTTTGTTTATTAGCTTGCACTTAGTTAATTTACGAACGTAGTGTAGTAAAAATAGTGCGTTCAGTCATAAAATTGCTTTACATTCCATTTTTCGGAGTGCCACATTTAAAAGCGAAAACGCGTACTAATATGTAATATTAATTGCTTATGTAATACTAAATATGCTTCGATAGCAAACATTCAAAAAAAATTTGAATTTATTATCCTATTCTTTTAGAGCCAATATTAATTATTAATTTATGTTTATTAATTTAGACGAATTTATTGGCTTGCACTTAGTTAATTTACGAACTGAAATACGCAGTGTAGTAAAATAGTCCGTTCAGTCCTAAAATTGCTTTACTTTCCATCTTTCATAGTGCCACATTTAAAAGCGAAGACACATACTTTTATACAGTATTAATTGTATAAATTAATATATTCTTCTATGGCAAATATTCGTATAAAAATTTGAATTTATTAACCTATTGTTTTTATAGCCGATATTAATTATTAATTTATGCTTATTAATTTAGACAAATTTATATGGTTGTACTTAGTTAATTTACGAACTTAGTGTACTAAAATGAGTAGTGTAATAAAATAGTGCGTTCAGCCATAAAATTGCTGTACAGTCCATCTTTCATAGTGCTATATTTAAAAGCGAAGACACGTAGTAATATATAGTATTAATTGCTTAAATTAATATATGATCCGATAGCGAACATTCGCAAAAAATTTGAATTTATTAAACTATTATTTTTAAGGACAATATCATTTACTAATTGATACTTATAAATTTAGCCAAACTTTATAAGTATAAATTAGTAATTAATATTGTCTCTAAAAATAATCTAATCTCTAATTTATCTAATAACTAAGTGCAAACTAATAAATTCGTTTAAAATAATAATTATAAATTGATAATTAATATCGGCTAAATTTATAAGTATAAATTAAAGATTTAGAGATTACATTATTTTGGATAAATTAGAGCTTATAGCTTATCTTGCACTTAGTTACTTACGAACGTTGTGCTTATAGCTTAAATTGAGCTTATAGATTAGCCTGCTTAAAGAGCTTCTAGCTTAGCTTGCACTTAGTTAATTTTCAAACGTTGTTCAATAAAGTAAGTAGTATAGTAAAATAGTGCTTTCAGTCATAAAATTGCTTTACATTCCTTCTTTCAAAGTGCCATATTTTAAAGCGAAGACACATACTAGTATACAGTACTAATTGTTTAAATTAATATACGCTTCGATGGCAATCACTCATTGAAAAAGGTTTGAATAATCACATTATCACTTCCTGTGATTAACGGAAAAACAATGCCGCATAAAATTCAAACAAACCAGTGTCCATTTTCTTTGTTTTTTATTCTCCAAGAGAGACAATAGGAGATTTTATCAAATGATTCTGACAAAAGGGACAGTCAATCCAACCATTTGAAAAACATCTAAATTCTATTAAGAATTACGAAATGAAAAATTTTACAAGCTGATATTTATTTATAAGCAAACTATTTTAACTATAATAATTTTGATATCAAATCTTGTATTAGGTCTGCTTTTGATAAGTATATTAAAATTGTATGAAAAAAATTAAATTTTATGCCGCTTTTTAAATTTATCACTAAGTTTTTTTAAATATTTTTATTATTAGCATTCAATCATTCACACCAATATATGTATATTATCAGAATCACATAAAAAACAAGTGTCAGTGTCATGTATTGTAGTGTGCAGGTTGGGCAACCAGATGGTAATTGGGTGTAGTTGGGTTGAGATATAGTACTTGAGGCACAGGTTGGAGAACTCACAGTTTTGTTTACACACACACATTACAATTATAGACATACAATATTTAACACATTTAAAGACAGATAATTATAGATTGGTGGAAGGATACCATTTCTAGGCCGAAAACCCGATTTGCGCGGTATTAGTACATTCTCCCCGTATGAGAGTTTGAAATAGTGACTTAGTGCTCTTGCCACATGATTTGGGTTGAAGCGCTCGGCGGTGGCTGCGGATGTTTTAGTGGTTCGGAATCCACTCTTTAAACTGTAGGTCTGGTTTAAAATAACTGTAGAGCGTTAGGCGTAAGGCTGGCAAACGTACCCTGTAAAAAAAGACAACATCTCCTGTCTCGAAATCATTCTGTAGACAGATGACCTTGGCCCTACCATGGGGCTGTACCGCCATTGAAGTAAAGTGTATGTATGTATGTATGCATGTTGTCATTTCAAATAAATCAAATTCATATATGCATTTGAAGTACAACTTCTATTAAAAATTAAATTTTCATCTGTATTTTCATCATCTGTATTTTAATACAATTTATTTACTACATTTCAGCAAACGAACGAATTTCATAAAATGATTCGAAAACTCGTTTTTATAAAAATTTAATGTATTTACCAATAACGATATCCAGCCAAAAGAGAATTACTTTTTTTTTTAATCTTATATTATAAAAGATAGTACTAATCCGTTAAACTACGCCCTCGGTATGAATTTTTTAAAAAATTCCTCAGATTAAATGGGAACAAGGCCTAAACCATCAAGCACTTCAGGGTAGAAAAATAATAAATATGTTAATAATGGATGCAGACGGACAAAGAAAACTATGCGCTAACGATCTAAATGGGTTAACAGCCCATACTACACAACCAAAGCAATCAAAAATATTTTCCAATTCTCGCAGTTGAAACATTTCAATTAACTGCCAATAACAGTCTTAAGAAGATGTTCTTTTTAATGCCTGCATACTCACGACTGTGACCTCATGTCTGACAATTCAGTGAACTTGGAGTACTTTGTCCCTTTCTATGTAGGTCAAAGTACTTATTTTGCACCTAATGATTAAATATAATATTGTGAGAAATAAAATAAAAAGCTAATCAATAATGCTTTCTTAATTTGTTTATGCTTTTGACGAGATCTTACTTGACAAAATTAAAATTGCGTTACATCTATTGAAAGTATTTTATAATCAAGGCCAACCCAAATGATCTTGTGGGCTACTTTGGAAATGCATCCTAACTCTGCGGATCGTATATAAAATTATATATCTCCATATTAGATTTAGACCCACTCTAGACGTTTTTATATTCATATTACAACCTGTTATATTATATGTTCCAAGATGAGCGGGCATCTTGAGTTCGCAGAATATAATTTAATTATTCTGTGAACTCATAAATAAAAAAAAAAAAGGCATTATCTGTCATATATTCGCAAGAATATTATTTTAAAATCAAAGTTAATTTTTCTCATAATCTCAACAGTTAATTTTTAAATATATGGATGCAGAAATACTGTATTTTTTTAGTACATTGGTTTTACGACTTTGATCATTATAAAATAAATATATTTTGTAAAAGTGTGATAAATCTCACGGGTCGGAAAAAATGTTCAAGGCGGGTCGCGGGGTGGCCACCCCTCCATTAGAGTGTTTATAACAATAAATATATAGCAATATAGAGTATAGTATAATATAGCAATAATTCTATTCACATTATTTGTTCTTTCTATAGTGACTTGAAAGTGTAAACAAAAAAAAGAAATTTTAATCTATTTATCTTCTAACAAGCCTGTGTGTGTTATATTTGCAGGGTTAAGCTCACGTTTCAATGTTCACCTGCCCTTTTAAAATTCATAACGTAATGCCATTTCCTTTCTTTTTTTAATCGTAATTCAAGTCAGTGTGCCACGTGGGTGTATTGGTTAAGATTACAAATGACTTTTTTTAAACATTAGACAGATGACCTGGGATGATTATAAACAATTCTTTCTGTTACTCTTTTAGAACTTTGTTTTCTGAATGAACTTGTTTCGTTAAGTGAATTCAGTATAAAATTCAAGAGTTTACTGTAAAACTTGAAGAAGCAACCAGTGTCAATTACAGAATGATAAGGTGAATTATGTTAAAGGAAAAATCATAAATCCACACAGAAATACGTTATCATTGTATTATTATTTTTTATGAAGAATTCGACCTTCTATACATCAGTATTCGTGTTTCTGCCACGAGATTCCTTGAATTCCTTGAGACATATTTTGGCAATCGTGTTTCGTATATAATATTAATTTTTAAGATATCGAAATGAAAAATGTATTATTTGTAAGAGGAAAATCATGTTATTATAGTTTGAGAAAAATTACATCGAAACATTGAATCTCAAAATACACTTTTTTTTTTTTTTCAAAAATGGTTCTTGATAAATCTTAGTTAGCTTTAAATTAATATATACCCACATGTTAATATTATGTATCATTAAAAGGGCGAAAAAAGACAAATCTAATGATATATATTATATACTATTTCTGATAGTTGCTTCCATCTAAAATTGTTATGTCCGTCAGCTGATTGTTTAAAAAGCTTAATCTATAATAATAGTTATTTTATAGCATTTACATTTAATTTACGATAAGTTCTTCACTTAAAGTGGGATTACCACCGTATCTTAAACCTCACGTCGTAGAACGCCAGCTAATCGTGCGCCTAATCTCCTGCTCTCTCAGGGTTCGATTGGCAGACGTTCTACGACGTGAGATTCTGGTATGCGATAAATACTCAACTTTAAACATTTTCGGATGTGTCAATATATAGCCCGCCTCCCCCAAAATCTATTCCCTTTACTGATGCAAACACAACTCAAATGTGACATTGTTGACCTCATTTTATAAGGGTTTAATGCTGTCCTTTGGTGCCACCACCCTGAATGGACACAGCAAAGAGCGGCATCGGTAAAGGAATTCGTACTCTTCATTCCGTTGTTCAAACTCTTTGAAGAGACTTTTCTGGCTTACAGATTTAACCTGTTCATGAGCCCGATTCGTAGCTCAGTGGTAAAGTTCAATTCGCTGGCGGGATTGTTGTAGACGTTGTTTCAAAAACGAGGAGGCTCGATTTGTGATGTTCAACATCTTGTATCGTTAGTCAGTCTACCTGGTGGGAGTTTTCCGGGTTTTGTCTCATACGATGCATTATCCCACTAAAAGACCTTCCGGAAGGCACTGCCCTCCTTCTCCAGCGACTCGGTGCCAAGTCATAGGTCGGGGCTCGGAGTCAGTCGTGTGCTCTATCTCAACATGCACCATGAAGCTGTCTCCTTTCCTTCCATCCATGGATAGACTATTCATGGAGTGTCCGTCCCGAGCTGCCTGACATTGAAGATTAGTTACAATAACAACAACTTGTAGATGGCTAATGTAGACATGGAAAATAATCAGCGACATTTATCAAGGTTCTTACAAAGCTCTATCTGTTCAGAAGCTGAACACTTTACTATTAGCCTAGTGGTGTATTACTATAATGGCTGCTGAACATCTTAATAAATATAATGAACATTTATCAAAGAAGAAAATGTATCGGTTATTTTTCTGTAAACTGCAGAAAGTTTTTGATAACATAAATAATCAAGAAAAGAAACTTATGATAGTGTTCATATATTCGTATGTTAAATAGCAAAAGTGGCCGCTCTGGCACTCGGTACCACAGGTTTCGGGCTCAAGTCCCGGCGGTGCCATGGATGTTTATAGTGATTCGAATCCACTTTAAATCATAGGTCCAGTCTAAATATGACTGTTAGGCGTAGGGCTGACAAAGGATAAATCTCATACTATCCTATGATTTATCCTGTATAAATCCTGATTTTAGATCACCGGATAAATCCTAAAAAATAATAAATGAAAAACCCTCTAAAATCTCGTCATAGTATGAGATATTTTAATTTATTTTCGAACTCAAACAGCAACTCACGGAAAAGGTCCAGCTACTAACTTATACACTCTACGAATCTTAAAAGACAGTACAAATTTTATATTTTAAAGAAGTAATTTAAATTTGTTTTTCAGGTGGTTAGTACCACACCGACGAAGGAGATGAACGGGTCCAACCACTCCCCCTGTTGGCCGAAAAACAGTACTTTGGAGGTGGATCGTACCGAG
Organism: Caerostris extrusa; assembly: GCA_021605095.1. Lineage (NCBI taxonomy): Eukaryota > Metazoa > Arthropoda > Arachnida > Araneae > Araneidae > Caerostris > Caerostris extrusa. Next base: position 162,811 of record BPLR01001985.1, read on the forward strand.
ACCATTCGGGGTGAATAATAATTGAGGCCCTGGCCCGCCTAAGTCTCAAGCAGAACCTGTGGATTTATCTCGAGCTACGAGAGCTGTCTTCATCGATTTCACCGTCTACAACGCCAAATCAATCTTTTCTGCGTCGTTAATGAGTACCAGCCAACGCACAAATGTCAACTCACAATGGATAACTCGTTAATCCAGAAAATCAGGTTCCGCTTAACTTCAAAGCAGCGCAGATAATTTTTATATACTTTAATTTTAATGTTAAAACAAATTGTAAATTGGTTTTTGGTTGGGTTGAGATACCAGGCACAGGATGGGGAATTGAAGCTTTATTGTCCACACTCACAAACACCACACACATACAATTAGACACAGACAGACATTCAACACATTTAAACACATATAATGATAGCCCGTAGAAGTATACCACTTGCTCAAGCAGAAAACCTGTGATACTCGAGCGCGCAGAGGGCTTGAGAAATCGATTTCAGGTGTGACAAGGCCAACTAATACGCGGGACTGAGTTAAATATATTTCCTCCTGACTGGAGACTGTTAGATCAACTAAACGTTTTTATAATCCGGAAAGAGGAAGTAATTTTGTATGCGCTGTATTTTTTCCTCTCAGGTTAGAGTCTCGAGGCCTTTGTCCATTTCTTCTGGGAACGTCACAGAGGGCGCTCTTGCCTTAGCAGATCATCTTGTTGACTTACTGTTAAAGATTTAGCCGTAATTTTCTATGTTGGAAGAACAGAAAAAAACGTAGGCCTGACCATTATGACTGGACTTATTTGAGAACCTTATCCCGTAAAAGAAAAACACCGCATGTTCCGAAATCTACTAGTAGACAGACGGCCATTGCCCAACATGGACTGTTGCCAGGAAGTTTTTCGGTGAGGAAGGTGAGGAAGTCTAGTCGGTGAGGAAGATCTTTAGAAAGTTTCAAATTCAAGTTTCAAGTTCTTAATGTTACTGATATGACACAAAGATATTGATATTACCTTTTTAAAAGTGACTTTAAATCACTCTAAGACTCCACTGAATTCTAAAAAAGCTTGAACAATTTAAGTCTTATCAAATTTCTTTAAAGGCATGGCTGATTTAAAGTCATTAAAACTAATAGTCAATATGTTCGACTATACAACAATCTACTGTTTCAAAGGAAAACGTTTTAAACTTAGTAGTAGTTAACATCAAAAGTGATATAAAATTATTTGTTACCCCATATGCCAATAACGAATGTTCCTTCTCTTTTTTAGATTATGCTTTGAGTTCCCCTGCCACCGGAGGCATGATTCCATCTTGGAGCTTCCGTACCGTTAAGTTGCTTCGCTATGTTAATCCTTATGATTATTTCATCATGGCCTGCGAAGTTTCCATTATATTTTTTATCCTATACTACATCGTGGAAGAGTCCCTCGAAGTAAGTCGAAATTATTTCATTGAAGTCATACAATATGTTGTTTTCCAATGTTAATTGTTTCCATTGATCATCCAATGCTTTTCTTTTGACATGAGATTGTATAACTCTGTAATGGCAGATATGTAACATATTCAGCACATTCCTGCATAGAAATTTTCAAATGGGTTAACCTTGTTGAATTTCTAATCATGTTATCTCAGTTCGGGAGGGCTAGAGGTGTTTTTTGTCCAGACTCAACTTTGAAAGCCACTGGCATGCTGTATTCCCAGGTAGTCAACCTCGCAAGTACAGACCACATCCAATGTTGTTTACCAATTGGCTAGCACTCTGGTCTTTGCTATCACAGGCTTCAGGTTCGAATCCTGGCGATGGAATGGACGTTTGTCAATAGTTCGGTATCCACATTCAAACAATAGGTCCCTGTCTACTTAGCATAAATTGTGCAAAAAGAATCGTAGAGTGGTAAGCCAAACCAATATTGTTTGCCAATTAGGCAGCGCTCTGGTCGTTGGTACCACAGGTTTCAGGTTCGAATCCTGACTGTGGCATGGAAGTTTGTGAGTGGTTCGGAATCCACATTAAATAGGCCCGGTCTAATTAGACTAAAGGGTGCAAAAAATGACCGTAGAGTGACAAACTAAACCAAACCAAACCAATGTTGTTTGCCGATTGGCTAGTGCTCTGGTCTCCAATACTACAGGCTTCAAGTTCAAACCCTGTCGATGGCATGGATGTTTGTTAATGGTTTGGAATTCACATTGAACAGTAGGTCCCGGTCTAATTAGCCTAAAGTGTGCACAAAATAACCGCAGAGTAGAGTGACAAGCAAAACAAACCAATGTTGTTTGACTTCCATGATCAAATGAGATTTTGTATTTTCACCGTGGCAAGATATATTTACAAATTAGAAATCAAAAGAGATTGTTAAAAAAAGTTGCCAAAACTTCAAAGTTTTTCTATGAAAAAAAATATATAAGTTTAGAATTTTATGGCAAAAGAAATTGAATTTGCTCTGAAAAAGTACTAATTCTGTCATTTCATTATTACGCTATGAACTGTTTATTAAAAGCAACATGACTATTACATAAAAATGAGTATTTGTGTCCGTTGAATTACTAGAAAAAAATAATTATTAACTTAAATAGTTAAAAGCAATTCTTTTGAAAAGATACCACTATGGCGTCGATCAAAAATTAATTAAGAGTGTTATTAAACTGCTATAAAAATTGGAATATAAATAAAAACTGCAACCAATACTAATGCTTAGAGGCCTATTGACCAATTTTGTAGCGCTCTGGCCTTTAGTATCACAAGCTTCAAGTTTGAATCCTGGCGGAGGCATGGATGTTTTGTAGTTGTTCGGAATCCACGTTAAACAGTAAGTCCCGGTCTAATTAGGCCAAAGTGTGCACAAAATGACCATATAGCGACAAACTAAATTTATGTACAATACTGCTGAATAAACTGCAATAAACGCAAACTGATTTTCAACTGAAGCAAAACTATACTTCTTTATTGTGTTGTTCCTTTCTTTCCCTTTAGTGTTTTTTATTAAAATTGCGCTTTACAATTTTTTTTTTTTAGATTAAAAAAAATGGATGTGTGTATTTCTACGAAGTGTGGAATATACTAGACTTGCTAGTGATTGGAGTAAGTATTAAAATTTAATAATTATTAAATTAATTTTCAATTAATTTACATGAATAAATACAATGTTTGACATTTATAAGGTCCATTGAAAGATATAAAAAAAATAAAATAACTCATATTATTTATGTTGAAATCAAAATGCACAAATCTGCTAATCTGTTCCTGATTATATTACGAACACCAGAAATGGTGACCTAGAAGAAAAAAAAAAAAAATTAGGGAAACTTCTAAATGTCTGGTTTTGAGAAACATTTTTAAGAGAATTGATAAAAATAAAGAATAGCATCTGGCGTAGAAGAAACAACATCGAGTTATATAGAATACACAAAGAGTCATTTATTAAGCTGAGTCGCCATTGAGTTACATAGATAGTGCATGTTATTCAAGTGAACGCAGTTGTACATTGAGATACATTTTTGGGGGTTAAACCAGTTACCACCAGAAAAAGTCTTGGACTTCATTGGGTAGATGCTGTTAAGGAGGATTGTTTAGCCTTTAAAACAAAATATTGGAAGACAGAAGTGCCGAGATAGAAAAATCTGGCAACGTTACTTCTGAAGGCTTTGGGTGGCCTGCTGCTGTTGTGCTGTGAATGATGAAAAAATATAAACAAAACTAGATTTAGAAGAATGAAAAGGAATACAAATGAATTTTAATATTTTTATTCTTGATTATATTACAGTTTGAATTTGTTTTCAAAATAATGGGATTATTTGAAAACATTTTTAATTATTTTTTATTTACAACACTGAGATGGCAACACTCAGAGTAATTTTTCCCTTAAAAGAATTAAAAATATTAAAAAAAAAAGAATAAATTCTTATTTAGTCAATTCTTATTTCTTTTTGTTATAATTATAATTAACTGAGGTTATAATTAATACCTCAAAAAAGAATTAATTTTAAAATAATTTTTTTTTTTTTTTTTTTTTTTGAGAAAGGCAAACAAGATTTAGGCTAGTTTGAAAATTTTATTTTTAAAGTTCGTCAACTTTTAGAATAGTTTATTTTAAAATTATAATTATTTTTTACTGCAAATAATGAAAACGATTTTCAATATTGCTAAATTTTATTAAATATTTTTAAAGTAAGCGGACGATTTGATGGCAGTTCCTTTTAATCCTTTATGTTATTTATGGAAACAAATGTACATCACCAATATCTTATACAAGTGATCAAATAGGATAATTCATAATATTTGTTTTCAATAATTATGCAATTCATCTCAATTGAGTCTATCAACTTTAACAATTCAGTTTATCAATTATTGTATCTTACTCAAATATACCTTACCCAGTTGGAATAATTAACAATATTCCCACTCAATAATTCAATTATATAATTGAATGAGTCATAATATCAATAAAACCTGTTTTAAGTCTGAGCAATTAAAATAAATAAGCCATTTATTCAATGCCTTTAAATATTCGTCAAACATCGTAGTTTCAAAGTAATGGCTGGATGATTCTTGTTCTAGTTTTAATATGCAGTGTACTTGGAAAATATGGGGGAAAATTCAATAAGATGATGAAATTAATCAAGATAAACATTTTTGCTACAGCATTTATATCTAGAAATGCCGCATTTAAGCACTGGGGACAAAGCAATATTCGACAGCAATGTTCTATCATTATGCTGTTCTTGCAAACTTCACACTAATGTCAAGAATATACTGGACGTACGTTTCTTATGAAAACTGTAGCCAGACGTGTTTAATAACCATCACAATCGCCCAATTTGTCATGTTTCAGGTTTCTTTTTTTTTGGAAAAGTGATATTTGAAAGATATGTACAATGCAGATGTTGACACCAAACAAGATTTTGTTGGTGCAAGAAATATTCCTACAAGCTTGGAATTGTTAAAAATGTGCTATCTATACACCGACGACCTGATGCTTATGTTAGTGCCGGTGTTAGTTCGTTTGTAAAAATACTATTATATAATAAAATAACTGTATTATAAAATACCATAATAAAATAAATAAATACGATTAATTATAAAATACGATATATTTAATTTTATCTCTCTTTGATTTCTACTTAGTAGACAGCGTGTAAACACAGCATTTTCGGTTCATATTCTTAAAAAAAATTATTATCCATAAAATATACGGGTATTATTTCAGGAACGGATTATTTTTATATCCTTCATCAATTTCATGTTGATGACCACTTGCAACTTTTTTTTAAAAAAAAATTTCAGGAGCTTCTTTTTAAGTTTCATTCACGATGTTTTTTTTTTTTTTCTTTTTTTTTGGAACTTCTTTCACGTAATATTTATTTACTGAATGATTATAAAATAACTAATTAATTCAGAAGAAAAATTAATGTAAAATTGTTCTAAAAAGATCGTCTGGTAAAAGCAAAGACAATTTTATTTCAAAGTGAAAACGAGATTTTTCAAGAAAAGAAAATCGTTTGGAATTCCGTATTTTTTTTTTAAATTTTTTAAGATTGCTGTTATGCGTTTTGTTCTGACATTAAATTTAAATTTTATGGAGTAACCTGTGTATCGACCCATCCAATTACAATTTTTTTACATTTACAACGGTTTGGTTATTTCTACCATCCTATACAATTTAATGGAATATTTTCCCACTATTTCAGATAATCTCTACCCAAATTTTTTTTTTTTTTTTCATTTTCATGTAATTGACTAATTGTCCTCTTTTTTTCCAGGTTTCCTTGATTTGCATCGCTTTTTCTGCTTTCCGTACTGTCGTTGTGGACAACATGCTGGAAAATCTTCTTAGTAAACCGGACATTTTTCCGGATTTTGAATTCTTAGGATTTTGGCAAATGCAGTATAACAACGCTGTGGCAGTAGACATTTTCATCGCATGGATTAAAGTCTTCAAATACATCAGTTTCAACAAGACCATGACACAGCTGTCATCCACACTTTCTAGGGTTTGTGTCATCATTTTATTGATCTCGTTAAAAGCTAAAATTGTATGTTACCACTGTTAGAATCCATTCTTCTTTTGATTTTTTATAGTGCTCCAAAGACATCGGAGGTTTCGCCGTTATGTTTTTCATCGTGTTCTTCGCTTTTGCTCAATTAGGTTATCTGTTATTCGGAAGTATTGTAAAGGAGTTTAGCACTTTTGGAACTGCTGTGTAAGTTTTTTATTTTTTATTTTTATTGCAATCGAACGTCAACTTATCATTTCTTTATGTTGTTCGTAACTCAAAATAGATTCTTTCATAAAATTAATACATTTCCGAATCCCAAATAAATCAGTTTAGGCTTATATATTTTACCGACTATTTGAAAAGATCAGTATTTCTTATGGCCACATGAAACAACTCTACTATCTTGAATCTACTTTCTTAATTAAATCATAAGTGGATATGGATAAATCATGCAACCGATTCCTTATATTTATATTTAAATCTGCTTTTTTTCCCATCTTTCTTTAATCACTTTGATCACTTTTTGAGAAATAAATAAATTATTAACCTCTTAAGGCCTTATCAGACGAATTTGTTTCATTACCTTTAACGTGAAGCGAATAATTAGTTTATCGTTGCGCGCACATCCAACATTTTATCTTTAGTAGGCTAATTATAAGAAACTTTCTATTGTTCTTTACGCGTTAACCAATGAGTTTGTGAGATTTGTGATTACATGATTTTTCTCACATGCAAATAAGTATGCTTAAAGTCATGTTCTTCATAAATTTATTGTATGAGTGGAAAGCTCATATTGTATGGGTGGCTTTACATTGAAGATAACGACATAAACCCATGTAATATATTCTTTAATTATATTTTTCTTTCACATTATTAAAAAAAAGCATGCATACTATATTACATGCATACTGTATTATATGTTGCGTTATATAAATACAAATAAGATAAATGTAATATAAATAAAGAATAAATATTTTTGATAAAACGTGTGAAATAAGTCTACACGCGCAATTAAAAAAAAAAAAATGAATATAAAATTTATGTTTAATTACTGGAATTCGCATAAAGAGGTCATAATGAAAAAAAAAAAGTAAAATTCATATTTTATTAAAAAGCATTATTTCAAATCAATTCTATGCTTTTCTATTTTTAGAACACATTTTTAATCAGATGAATAATTTTTTAAGTATTGTTGTTCTTATATGAATTTTTGCTTTTAGTTTAATTTTACGATTTTTAATTTTGAACAATCAGTACAGAAAACATTTTTAAAAATCTAAATTAGATTAAGAGAGTAAAGAGTAAAACAAAGAGAATCCTCGAATAATAATAAGATTAATGAATAAAATTTAATATTAAATAAAAAAGGGAAAAAAACGCATTGTAAACGCATAAGTGAGTGTCAGATTGTTAGAAAATATGTCCTAAACGCGTTTAATAATATAAAAAAATATTCACCGAATGCCTTTTTCCTATAATTTTCAGGTTCACGTTACTCCGTCTTATCCTTGGAGATTTCGACTTTGAAGCTTTGGAGAACGCCAACCGAGTTTTAGGCCCTATCTATTTCCTGTGCTACATATTCTTCGTCTTCTTCGTTCTGATGGTATGCTGAACTAAGTTGCTATTCCTACAACTGGATTCCCACCAGATAACAAAACCGCATGTCGCAGAACATCAGCCAATCAGAAACCTGACCTTCTGCCCACTCAGGCTTCTGACTGGCTGACATTCTGCTACGTATGATTTTAGCATCCAATTGGAATCCAGTTTAATAGCAAACAATTTTTTTTTTAAATAATTAAGGATAACATATGAAATCTGGATTTATAAATTCTCTATATAACATGTAGGAATCTGAATTATGTGTTCTAAATTATGTGTTTTTGAAAGCAACTATGGAAATATGTTTGATTATTGTTGCTGCTTATTATTCATGAGACTTAATGCTATTACTATACATTTTTGAAAGCAACTATGGAAATATGTTTTCAACCATATGGTTCTTGAAAAGGAACTATACAATTTTTCTTATCATAAACAGAAATATTTTTATGATGCCATTTAAATAAAATTAATTTTATTATAATTTCATTTTGTTTATACAACTTATAGCAATACATTTCAATTTACATTCATACATTTTCAGTTTCGTTTAATTTCATGAAATTTCAAGTACTATTAGTATATTTCGTTACAATGCAAGTATGCTGAGCGTTTAACTCATTAAAATTGAAAGATGATTAAAATTTCTGATGATACTCATATAAGTGTGGATTGTTAATCCGTAGTATTTACTCTGGTATTGTTGAATTTATTTATATAATTCCTTACTTCATTATTCATTAAAAATGAATGTCATGAAATTGTACTAATTTTGAAAATGAAATATTGGTAGCTATTCATTTATAAAAATTGTCATTTTTATAACACATATTTTTATTTAAAAAAAATATATATTATATTTGTTTTTCTCCGCAGAACATGTTCTTGGCTATCATAAACGACACCTATGCAGAAGTCAAGGCTGAAATCAACGAATCCAACAGTGAATTTGAAATTGCTGACTTTTTCAAGAAGGTGAGTGATTAAATTTGCCTCCTTAAGCCTCGTTCACATTAGCTAGCGAATGTATTGGGTGGTTGCACTAGCAATCGGTTTGCTGATGTTTGGATAGAAAATTAAACTTACGTGGTTTAGTTTGCCAACTTTCCGGGAAAGCTTCGACTCTACTCGGCCTGGTGTCAGATTTGGTCATGCGTCAAACAATTTATGTCTTGCTAAAAGACAACTAGAGGCTCAGTGTAGGGTTTGGTAACGAGACTTGTTTTTCGAGTTCAAACTGCAACCGCTGGAGAAAGACGAACGTTTCGAATATTTCGAATCTGTGCACGGCTTTACTATGTGTAATTTTATTTACATATTATATGTATATACAGAACTCTATTAAAAAAAAATGAAAAATAAGGATATTAATTAGATGCATAAGTGCAATTCACTACAAGTTTGGAGATTTTCAGAGTTTTCGAGTCTACAACAAATCTAAACACCTGGTTTGCAGCAGACCTTAACTATCACACGGCGTGATTCACGAAACCACAAGGGGCTTACTTTCAAAACAGACGGAAAACTCCGGCCTAATCAATCACTTCAGAAAAAAAGTTTAAAACAACACTTCTGGTCCACTCGTCGCAGAACTCTCTACCTTCTTCACCAAAAACCTCCTTTTAAGACAATTCTTCAAGAAGGCGATCAGCTTTTCTCACTTCTCATTGGAGTAGATATTTCTCAGCTTGTGGTCTATCACCAATCACGATGGAACAACTAATGGTATATTGTAATAGTTCATATTCAATTTATAGTTGCTTCGACTTGATACATGATACTGAATATCTGCTTTCAGATTTGAGTGACAGGTTGTTCTCATTAGTACAAGACACTAATTGTATGTAATATAACTACCCACAACACTGCTTGTCTGCTGTCAAATTTGAGTGATGGGTTGTTATTATATATTTGTCAAATAACACACATTCCTCTCTCATGGGAATGAAATGTCAAAACTCTTTTCGTGAGAAAAAAAAATGCAACAGTAATCTTTGTAAAAAAATTTTATTGTCGCGAATAAATTACAGTAAAAATTATTTGCAAAATTATCCTGAATTTGTGATGAAGTAATACTAAATAACAAATATGTGATATAGTTTGTTGCAGATATGTAGCAAATAATACTAAATAACAGTTCGATAACAAATTATGATTTTTACTCTTACTGCCTTATAAAACTGCATCAACACTATTAAAAACACAGATACACAGTTATACATCAGGCACGCTTAAAAAGCACGGTGGGTTTATATACTAATCAGAATGTCATTTTTTTTTTTTTTTATCATTCTGATCAATTGCTGCTTTTGATAAGTTAATCTTGAACAACATAAAATTAAAAAAAATAATTTAATTGATTCAAATCTAAAAACAATTACAATAACATAATAAAAATTTAAAGTTGGCGAAACTTGCACGAGATCTAGCATCGTGTGGGATTTCTAAATTAAAAATAAATTGATATAGACAGCAAAAACATGAATTTTTTCCCCCCTCTCTCATTCCTTGATTTATTTCTATTGCAGGGTTACAACAACATCCTTGGTAAACTTGGAAAGCGTGACAAGATCCAAGACATTCAGAATGCCCTACGTGTAGCAGATTTCGATGGAGACAAGAAGCTAACCTACCAGGAAGTGCGACAACAATTGAAAGCGTAAGTTGCACACTCATTCGATTAAACTCCTGCTATCATTTATTTAAATCAATTTAATTTTAAAGTGAATATCGATGAGAATGAGTGGAGATGCCTTAAGGCAGGCGTGGCCTGCTTTGAATATTTTTCCGGCCCGTGAGATTTATCACACTTTTACAAAATATATTTATTTTATAATGGCCAAAGTAGTGAAAACCAATGTATGAAAAAATACATTATGTGCGCATACATTTATTCAAAAATTAACTGTCGAAATTATGAGAAAAATTAACTTTTATAATAATATTCTTGCGAATATAGGACAGATATTGCCTGTTTTATTTATGTGTTTACAGTTATGAGTTCGCAGAATAATTAAATTATTATATTCTGCGAAATCATGATGCTCGCATCTTGGAACATCTAATATATCAGGTTCTATGTTTCCCTTTAAGGCACCTCAGTCAGCATCCTAGTTAGTGACCATCCTCAGTGACTATCCCTAGATACGCGCAGTTATGCATTTAGCATCATTATTATTATATTATCTATGTTTACATGTAAGAATAATAGTGAACATACTAATAATAACTCAATATGTTTCAATTTTTCACTCCAAAAAGATGTCTAAAGGGGGTCTAAATCTAATATGGGGGATATATAATTTTTATATGGATCCCGCTGAATTATGATGTATTTCCAAAATAATCCGCAAGATCATTTGAGTTGGCCACCCCTGTTCTAGTAGATCCAGCCTTAATAAAAGCATGATAAAGCCGCAGTACACTGATCATTCCCTTGTCTATGCAGGAGGAACCTGTCCGAGATGGAGATCGAGATGCTGTTCGCCAAGTACGACGTGGACGGCAACCGGGAGCTGGACGAGAAGGAGATGCAGCAGATGTTCGCGGACCTGGAGGGGCAGAAGCTGCAGCTGGACGACGAGATCAACAACCAGCAGAGCATGATCGCCTCGGACGCATCCCGCCCGCCCACAGCCGCGGCCTACGGCCGGGGCGGCGGCAACGGATCAGGGGTGCCCGCCGACGAATTCAACGTGTACGTATCTTATTGTAGTATTTGCCATGTGGTCCAACAGCTGCTTTTATTGGATGCTTTTCTTTTTATCTACAACCTGCTCATTTTTTACAATTCAACCTCGGCCTATATGGGTCCCGTAAGCTACTTGTTCATAAGTATTTAAGTACCGCACAATTAAATGTACTATACTAGCATTTTACTTAAAATGCCAGTCTCTAATATCAATATTAATATTTAACAATTCGTGTCAGATTATTAGATTATGAAGCTGATGTAATTTTATTGTGCATATGGGTCATGCATGTGATCTTATATGGGAAAATACCATGTAAAGGAGGGCATAATTTATGTGGGTTCAAAGTTACTCGTTTTATATGAATCCTTTATGGGCCCATTTTGTATAACTACATGATAGGAGAATATGGGATGATTCCGATATTGAGGTGGGTTTTGTCCATATATGATACTCATCATAATTGGCTCGACAGCCCATTGTGGGCCTTGGCCTTCTTTAAAAGATCCAGCCAGGCTGTTCTTTTGGCCGTGGACCTTCAGTTTTTGATCTTAATAACATTAAAATCAGAGTCTAAACAGTCGACCCACCTCCCATATATGTTACTACTTCATGAATATTTATGTGTCATATAAGTATATATATATATATACTGCATAATTATGATATTTGTTATTAGTAGCAATATTTAACAATTTGTGCCAAATATATGATAGAACTTGTAATTATTAAATATCAACAAAAAATCATAATGTTTTGGAGAATAATGTTTGTTATAAAATAAATTGCACAATGGTGACGTTTCATGTTTATTTCCAAAATAATTCAAAATTGCTATTACTTTCCAATTTGTCCAACAAAACACTCATAGACCGGACAGTCAAAACTCATATTTCATTCTTGCCGAAGCAAACAATTTAATGCCTAACAATATCATATTTCAAATATATGTTTTTTTATTCTACTTGTAACAGAATTCTATTAATTTTTAAAAAGCATTTCTAGCTCGTTCAAGCAAACTCATGCTCCAGCATAAAGCGTAAGCATCAGCTTTTCACATGTCAGCTGACATTTATTTTACATCTTATTATATATAACGTATATAAATAAATCAAACAATCAATCGCTTCCTTTGATTACCAAAATGTAGGGGAATTTTTCCCCTTCTTACTTCCGCTATGGCGGCCAACAGAGAAGCATCTTCTCAAGTCAAGGTCTAGATGGGTTTGGCGCATAGAGCACTCATTTGGCGATCCTTATCATGACTCGTATTAAGATACGGGTTCATGGACTTGTTCTAGATGTTGCTGTCGACCAAGTGGGATAAGAAACAACAAACAGTAGTTATTTTCGCCAAAAATTCGCCAGGTGCAAATGAATCACATATACGAAGAAAATAATATTAATTATATAATACACACACACACTCATATATATTTACTATTTAATTTAGTTTATTAATTATTTCATTGGACAGAAACGTTATAATTGATAAGCGAGCTTGATTTTGGACTTTTATATTTCGCTGTATACAATTTCTCATTTTGCAATATACACATTCCAGTCACATTAATGTGACCACCACCTACTTTCGACGTCAACGTGAAATCACCAATCACAAAAGGCAGGTGGCAGCACATTGCAGTGGAGTGTATATAAAGAATTCCACTTAATACCACATTCCATTTAAAGCCAAAATATACAAGAGTGTATATTCTGGCTTTTGACAGGAGGTCATATTAATGTGACTGGACTGTGTATCTAAATAGGTTTAAAAATTCATATTTTATTAATAATTAAAAATGCAAGTTTTATTTCAATAATTTTGTATTCCATTTTGGAAATAAAACATTGATTTATTGCAATTTCTTCCCTTTTCTGAAGACTGACCCGTCGCGTGGACCGCATGGAGCACTCTATTGGCAGCATAGTGTCCAAGATCGACGCCGTCCTGGTCAAGATGGAAGGCATGGAGAAGGCCAAAGTGAAGAGGCGGGAGAACATGAACAAGATCCTCAACTCCATTTCAGAGGTGCGTGTCCATCGAATTCAGTCAATAGTAAACTTCAAAATAAAAATATGTATACTGGCCGTTATCGAAATAATGGAAATACCTGTGAGTAAAAGTAACATTTAAGATTGCGCTTCCTAATCATTAAAATATAGTCTTAGTTACCAGGTTTTTTAATATTAAAAGTATATATCATGGTAGTATGAGGTAGCTTTAATGAAGTTGTATACGTCTTGAATTTTTGTCAAAAGCTTAAAATGTCAGACTTCACAGACTTTCAAAGTGGCCAAATTATAGGAACTCAACTAGCTAGAGCAACTGTGACCGAAACATCCCAGCTTTTATGCGTTTCTAGAGGTGTTGTATCTAATGTTATGACAGAGTACACACAGCGCGGCAAAACAAAAATAGTGAACTGAAGGAGAAGCTGAGTGAAATAGACCGATGGTATTGAAGCGGATTGTTATGTCTAAAAAGAAAATAACTGCAGCCAGAGTGACCGCAGAGCTCAATCAACCATCTGATTCTCCAGCGCCAATAATTACAGTTAGAAGGCACCTTCATAAACAGGACATTAACGCCAGAGCAGCAATTCTCAAGCCATTTGTCACAGCTGTTAACGCCAAATGTCATCTATAGTGGTGCCACAACCACAAAAAACTGGCCAATTGATGAGTAGAAGATACATATAAGGTCAGACGAAACATCTTTCACACTTTTCCCCCACTACAGGGCGGGTGTACGTTTGTAGGACACCTACATATGATGACCTTCCAACTGCCAAGCATGGAGGTGGATCTGCCATGGTATGGGCAACCATGTTGTTTTTCTGCTGGACTAATCGTAACCCTGAAAGGAAGGATCATTGGGGAGAAGTATAGAGAAATTTTTGCTCATCAGGTCCATCCTATGATGCAAACTTTGTTTCCTGTAGGAGATGGAAATTTTCTAGGATGATAATGCTCCTATTCATTCAGTGGGACTTGTCCAGTTATGATTTGATGAACACAAGGAGGAAGTGAAACATCTACCTTGGCTCGCACAGTCCCCGACAATATCATCGAACTATTATTGTCTATTTTAGTGCGATCAATCCGGAATCGATATGCTCTACTAACATTTCTCCCGGAATTTTCATGATATCTCCATGAAGAATAGTTCAATATTTCTCTAAATATTTCAGTACTTGTATGATTTCATTTCAAAGCGAATACGAATGCGTTACACGCCAAAAGCTATCATACGCCATATTAATAAAAATTCCTTATAAATCTACGGTGTTTGCGTTATTTTGATAACCACCTGTATTTAAGTGTCTTTTCAAAACATTGACTTGTCTTTTTTTCCCCCAGAGCGAGAATTTAGATGAGAAAGCTAAGCGCCAGCAGATGGAACAGCTAGTGAGGGAAGAGCTACAACGCTGGGACTCTGACCAGTCGCTCAACATGCGTCGATAAAAAGTAATTATTATTTAGAATAAGTCAATAAAAGTCCATTGTAAATCAAGGATGATATTTCAATAACTGATTGGAGACGTTTAAAAGTACAGTAAGCTAATACTGTTGAAATAAGTTAGAGATGATTTGCTTAAATATAGTATATTAAATATTTAAGTATATTAAATTTTAATGAAATAAGATATTAATTGAACATTAGAAATATTAGAAAAACATCGTCAATTCCATAGAAAACCCAAAACAGCATCTACATGTTGTTGTTCATTTTCGATTATAATGATCAATATCATTGAATGTTAAATAAACTTCCTGTTGATCAATTTCTATTGTTTCAATATTATTAGATTTCTAAAAAAAAATTCTTTCGTTGGATCGTGTAAATAGTAATTAAAACGAGTTCTTTCAATCTTTACATTTACCTGACGCGATACTGATTACGGTTGTGATTTTTATAAATCATTTTACATATTGAATTTGTAAATAGAATTGCTTAATTAATTATTTAAAATAAATTAATAGCATCGATGCGTGACAAAAATCGTCAGATTTTAGTAATTACTACAGTTATTTTGCATTTAAGTAATTGTTAGTAATTGTATTGGTATTAGATCATTTTAAAACATTTTAAACCACTTCTGTAGATCGATATACAATTTATATTTATAAGTTCCTCACATAATAACTTTTGTTTAAATGCCATTCATATTACTCATTCTGCTTTCATATATATAATAGTGTGCATTTTGTGAAGGATAGTATTAAAAAAGTAGCAAAAATGTTAAAATCGCAAAAACCATGTATAGACATGTTCTCTTCACTGGACTGTGATGATTAAAGAAAAATGCCCTTACAATTAAGGCCCTTTAATTATGTCCTTACAATTAATGCCCTTAAAGTTAATGCTCTTTCCTAATGCCACAAATAATTGATTGAAACTATAACAAAAGGGATTGGATTTGTCACGGAGTAATAATCCACGTTGGTTCTTAAAAATGTTAGGGAAATATCAGTCGCTATGTTAACAGAACTTTAGCCAGTTTCAATAGCCAAAGGAAAAAAAAAAAAAAAGAAGAAAGAAAAATTCCCTTACAAGTAAGGCCCTTAAAATTAATGTCCTTTCCTAATGCCACAAATCATCGATTAAAATTATAGCAAAAGTAATTGGACTTCTTACGGAGTAATAGTCCACGTTGTTGCTTAAAAGTATGAAGGGAATATTAGTAGCTACGTTAACAGAACATTAGCCAATTTCAATAACGACAGGAATGTGTCAATGTTCCATGTCCACAGCCAATATACGCAACAGAAGTTAGTCATCATATTGCAAGAATATTAAGTTCAACATCCCCGACAATATTAGAATCATCAACGAGAATTGTGAAATAGTTGCAATTCACTATTAACTAAGCTCTGATCTATACGATTCAGTCAATATTTTAGTTAATTGAACTATGCCAGTACAATTGTATTTTATTCCGGTATACTTTTTGTGTTTTTATTATTAAGTCAGTATTTCAAGTCCTGAAATACAGACTTTTGCAAAGGGTTTTTATAAACTCGGTAATCAAATTTATGCTACAAGCATTTTTATTGATGTCGCAGATCTGATATCATAATAAAATCATGTTTACACAAATTTAAATTTTTAATCCAGCTATTAAATTATATAGGCGTCCTTTTAAAATGAACTTTTCTTTTTCAGATTATTCTTCAAATGTTGTATTTCACTAATATTGTTCTAAGAGCACCGGTCTCTTCAAGCACCCATAAGCAGCAAATTCGTCTGTCCTCACATGAATTTATGATGTCGCTGAGAAACTTGGAAGAGCACCACCACAGTGCACTTGATCTTCAATGTTCGAAGATGTTTATTATTATTCGAGCGGCCACTATGATCAAAGATCAGTCAGCACATAGACTGTTAAATTTTAGACATTTTGTGTTACTTCCAAAGCAGTCGCATTTAGATGCCGTTTTAAATGAAGGTATTGATGTACAGGGTCGGAGTTAGGTTCAAAATGCAAAACACCAACACCCTTCTCTCTTTATTTTAAAAAGAATTATTCGTGACACTTATACACATTTTAAGGTTTTACTAAATATTACAACGAAAAAAAAAAATTTTATTACATAATTGTAAACTTACTTTCAAGCTTTTGCAGAACTAGATTAAGATACAATATCATCAGCATATTGCATCTTAGTCTAGTTTTGCAAAAGCTTGGAACATATAAAGTAAAGAATACATCGTTATCCATTGCTACGGTTAAGAAATTTAAAAGTTGATTTTGCTGGATTTAAATATTTTTTATTATAGTTTTTATCTAGAATATTGGACTTAAATATTCTTTATTACAGTATTATAGTGTCCTAAAATGATACATCTCCACTAGTAATATTATTAATGATATTTGAAAGAATAATATCATTTTGGTAATTCTACATCAAATGAATTTTAAAAACAAATTTTTGATCATGCCTAGTTCTTTATGCAATTTCCCTTTAATTATGCCTTTATCATTGTCACTCTTACATTTATATGTTTATTATCAATGTCATATTTGACAAAAATTCAAACTGTTTGTTGCGAATTTTTTGAAAATCCGTAATATACGATACAATAATATTTGAAACAAATTATAATATGATATTGAAAATGATATTTGAAAGGGTGATATCATATTGATAATTCTACATCAAATGAATTTTGAAAATAAATTTTTGAGCAGGCATAGCTGTTTATGCAATTTCCCTACATTTATGTCTTTATTATCATTATCACTCAAATGAATATCTAAATGTATATATATATATAAAAGTTTTAATAATAAATATTATAAGTTTTTTCTAAATCTATGTCACCGAGTTCACGTATATTTGACAAAAATTCAAACCGATTGTTGCGAATTTTGTGGAAATCCACTATATACCATACAATGATATTTGAAAATATATGATATTGAAAATGATATTTGAAACAGTAATATCATTTTGGTAATTTTACGTCAAATGAATTTCTAGATCAAAATATATATATATATATAAACATATAAAAGTTTTAATAAATATAAGTTTTTTTAAATCTGTATCACCGAGTTCATGTACATTTGACAAAAATTCAAACAGTTTGTTGCGAATTTTTTGGAAACCCACAACAAACAGGTTGTATTTTTTTCTTTATTTTGAATAAAAATGAATTAAGTTGCATTCATATAGCAAAAATGTATTTTTAATTTTGCATCTGTTTCGCCCTCCTCTTTTATCGGCACCTTCCTCCAACCCTGTAGATGTATATTATATTTTAGAATCAATCCTAATGTGTATGTATAAATGTTTGTTTTTAGATGCAGAGAGTCAAAGTGAACCGGTGAACAAATTGAATTAATCAAACATTTAAAAAAATTGCTGCGATTTTTTTTCTATTGGAAAAATTATAAGTTTAATGTTATAAATAAATCAAATCAGCATATATTTTGAATTTTAGAATATATTTTCAGAATTTTAATAATAAAATTCTATAATTGTTTCGCAATTTATGATTTTTTTATTTTTATAATTTTAATATAAAAAGTTTAAATTAAAAATTTCATTAAAAATCTAAAAAAATATTATCTATTGAAAAATTTATAATTTTATTTATATTATGCAATTTTATAAGAGAATTCTTAAAAAAAAAATTAATTAGTGCAATTATTAGTTTTTATGAATTTATTAAACTTTTTTTATCCAATTTGTTATTATTTATTTATTTTTTTGAAATATATGTGTCATATTTGAGATTTTGTTTTTATTTCTTTTTTTTTTTGTTAATTGAAAATGGGGGAATAAATGATATATTAAACTATTTTTTTTGAATATAAAATTATAATTATCAATATTATTTATTCTATTCAATTGTTCCACTTTTTCATTGACTTTCTGTGCATGTATTTTTCTCCTTGAAAAGTTCAAAATGTGATATTTAGATTAATGTTTTAGGTGCCATCCTTTCATGCAATAAATAAAAGCGAGGCAGATCAAAATTGACTGGTTTTTCTAAATTTAAAAAAATAAATTACTCTGAAAAAAAAATTTTTTTATTTATTATTCACAACTTTTTGAATAGAGCAGCTTTAGAAATCTGTTTTTGACTTATCAAACTGACACTTTTATTTTATAATTAATTTGTTTAAGTCGGTAGAAAAGTGAAAAAAACATCCAAATTAAAAGTATGCAAATTAATAACTATAGCGTGTGTATTTTAATTAAATTGAAACTTTATAAAAGCAAAGAAAAAGATTAATATAAACTCAATCGCCGAAAACAAATTTTACAAAATAACAACTATAGGAGTCAACCAAGTTGAACTATTGAAAAATTTAAATTTGACTGTTTTATTTCTTTATAAAATATATCGTTTCTTTGAATTTTCGGTCAAAAAACATAGTGAATTAATTATCGTTTATTTAATTTATAGTATATATTTTCATTCTAATTAATTTTAAAATAATTAACGATAGAAAAAAACAGTTTTGTTTCACCTTTTATTAATAATATCTTAGTGATAGATTTTATATTTGAAAATACGCAGATTGTAATAAAAAAGCAACGATGAAAAAAATTTTTTTATTAGAACTATATCTGAATATTTCTATCTGAAATTCATTTTTGACCAATGCAGAAATTACAAGAAACGGACTATATTTCTAGCGGAATGATACAATTTATTTGTCTCATCAGGTCAATACGTTGGGGTTTTTTTTTTTTTTTTGAACTTTGTGAATGTTCTTATATAAAATTACGAAATAAAAAACTAAATTGAAATCAAATACATACAAAAATTTTCTATTAGACACCATTAATTAACATTTTTATTGTTGTTCTTATACAAGACCTTCAAAATATGTTGATTACGATTAATTTTTTTATTGTTGTTCTTATACAAGACCTTCTAATTTTGTTGATTATGTATAATCAACATTTTTATTGTTGTTCTTATTCAAGATCTTCTAAATATGTTGATTATGATTAATTAACATTTTTATTGTTGTTCTTATACAAAACCTTCTAAATATGTTGAACGATTAATTAACATTTTTATTGTTGTTCTTATACAAGACCTTCTAAACATGTTGATTACGATTAATTAACATTTTTATTGTTGTTCTTATACAAGACCTTCTAAACATGTTGATTACGATTAATTAACATTTTTATTGTTGTTCTTATACAAAACCTTTTAATTTTGTTGATCATGATTAATCAACATTTTTTTTGTTGTTCTTATTCAAGATCTTCTAAACGTGTTGATTATGATTAATCAACATTTTAATTGTTGTTCTTATACAAGACCCTCTAAATATTGATGTGCTTTCACGTTGTAACTATTTACTTTTTCTTCCTGTTAGCTGTACAACTATTTTAATATGTGAATTCATATTTATTGAATGAACGAATTAGAAAAAATAATTTACAAATATTTTTAGAAAAAAAAAAATGGTACGTACGTATTAACGGTACCTTGGCGACAGTTGCGCCAATAAAGAGCACACGCGCCAACCGCAGTTACAGATTTGGCGGGTTTTTAAGTGGCGTCAATCTACACTTAAAATTTTTGTTCCAAATAATAAAATATATATGAAACACTTCATTTAAAATCAAAACGCTTTCAAAATATTTTTATTCCAAATAATAAAATATATAAAACACTTCATTTAAAATCAAAACGATTTCAAAATTCACAATACTTTATTTAAACACAAATTAGTCAAAAACACTTTTATTTAAACACAAAGTAGTCTAACGGAGTTTTCTAAGTCCCACACGATAAACACACTGACTGAAATTGCATTTCCAAAACTTACGTTCACCAAAATAAAGTTTCATGTCATGGGAATTGGGACATTTTCGTTGTTTTGGTAAAATATTTCCTCCTGAAAAAATAAAATTGCATTTTGTTCTGTTTCTGGCAAATCCCAAATACGCATTTTCGTAGCACTACAAAATGGCGTCAAAACTCAGCAAATCTGCACATTGTCGCCACTTAAAAACCGCCAAATCTGTAGCTGTTAGTTTGGCGATACTTAAAACCGCCAAGTCTGTCGCCAAGGTACCATTAATACGTAAGTACCAAAAAAATTAATAGTATAATACAAGAAAATTAAAATACTTGATTGGCAATTTTAAGAGTTTCTTCTATCTTCAACTGAATTTACTTATTTGGTAATTTTTATATAAGATCATTCGCTAGGTTGAAGCTAAGGGCAAAAAGAGGTATCCAACCTCTGAAACAAAAAAGTGATATTGTTTCATTTGAAATATTGATTAAAAATCAATTTTTAATGAAAATATTCATGTATAATTTTAATAAATATTTAATTTGTAGAAATATCATCAGGCTTATACTTTAAAAATATTCATAATTTAACTTTTTTTCCTGAATGAATTGTTATATTTCATAACATACTGTTATATTTCATAATAAGTCACAATTTCAACTTTTTTTTTCTTAATGAATTGCTATAATTATTATATTGTTTTTTTTTTTTCTTAATGAATTATGAATTGTTATATTTTTTTTTTCTGAATGAATTGTTATTATAAAATATAACAAACAACATGTAAATTTTCACATAGCATGTTATATTTCATAATTTTAAGTTCACAATTTTAACTTTTTTTTTTTTAATGAATGAATTGTTATATTTTATAACTTTTACTTTAATTTTTATTTCTTTTTATTTTAATTTCTATTATTATTTTTTTTTTATGCCTGTGTTGTATATGTAAATATATGTAATGTTAATTCAAACTATGCTGTTCACATAAATAAAATTTGAAAATCCATCAAAGAAGATTGTATAATATTAACGACATGTGTTTGTTAAACGGTTGTATAATATATTTGTTTTGTATACATGATATAATACGCTTACCTGTAAATAGTAACTCATCTTTTTAGCAGTTATATTGCATATAAACTTTAATTCATTTAAATGAGTTATTTTTGTTAAATTTCGTAGTAGTTAACCTTTCATTTTAATTTACTAAAAATCTTTTTTAAAAATCAAATTTTACATGCATGCATATTTGAATTTCAAACGCTTACAAATAATAGAAAAATAATATTTATTAAAATTCTTTGAAATTTAATTATAATTTATATTAGTGATTTTAAAATGTATTGCATTTATTATTATATATACCTAAATCTCTAAAGGAATTTTGGACTGATTAATTTGTTGCATGAAAGGTATTCATATTTTCAGACATGTATATAGTGTACAGATAAAATATGCACTTTTACTCGTAGAATGTCGAAATAAATGATCTATGTATGAGTGTATCGTGTATCATTATTATTTTCACATAACAAATTTTTTTTCAAATCATATTTCTTACAATGTATTTTTGTAGTGAACGACACGATGTCATCTCTTAGATTGTGGGAAACCAACCATTTGTTGAAAATTATCGTACGAGTTTAAAAGATAAATTACTAACTTTTTTCGAAAATGTACATTGTTTGATGACATTTCTTCTAAATAAATAATAACAGCAAAAAAAAAAAAAAATTGGGATAATTTTTTTGAAAATAATAATAAAAGAAATGTACGTTTATTTTAATATTAATTAATAGTATTATTAATAATTTTAAAATAATATGCGAGATGAATTTCATTTTAATTTCGTGACGCTCTCTTAACTTTACCTCACTCCTAACGCCATCTATCGGAGTTTTGAAGACTTAAGCATTAGTTTGATACTGTACTCCACTTAACAAGCATGGTTTCATCTTTACAGAAAAACGCATGACATTCAAATGGTTTATTATTTTTATTTCTTAAAAAATAAATGTTTAGTGTTTATCATTACATGTCAGTAATGTTGTTTTCCGCCCAATTTTTTATAATTATTTTGCTTTTTTTGGCTTCAACCATTAATAATATGAATATATTAATTTCGAGTTAAAAATTCATGCTGTTCATATAATGCTTATATATAAAAAAATGAAGATATTGTTATGATATTTAACGATGAAAAAATTTAAAAGAGATCGATAAAAATTTTTATCAAATTTTTATTGTCAATTATCAGAGAAGAGTTAGAAACCGGTAACAAAAATTCTTAGTAATCGTTATATTAAAAATATTTATATCCAGTAAATAAAAAAACCTCTTTATTGGTCTTATTATCATGTATGAACATGATGTTGCTCTGTTTAGAGGTCCATGGCATCGGCAAAAAAAGTGAAGCTATAAAAGGAAAAATAAGTAAGAGTATAAGTTATTATTAAATCTCCTCGCTCAACACGAAAAATTTTCATTGCAAAAACTTTTATTTAAAATAAACGCCGATTTTCAGGTGATTTTATTCATGTATTTTATAAATGGCATAAAAATATGTGTTGCTAAATATAAAGATTGAAGCCTGACCGAGTGACTAGCGCTCGGTGCCACAGGTTTCGGGTTCGAGTCCCGGCTGTGCTATGGATGTTTCTAGTAGTTCGAATCCACTTTAAACCGTAGGTCCCTGTCTAATATGACTATAGAGCATTGGGCTAGCAACCCTACCCCGTAAAAAGAAAACATCTGCAATCTCGAAATCTGCCAGTAGGCAGATGGTCTTGCCTCACCATGAGGCTGTTGCGCCAATGAAGAAGAAGAAATATAATGATTGATCCATATCAAGTCACGTGCTCTGTAGTTCATTTTGAATTGCCTGGCTTCCGAAATATAAACAAATTATTGTTTCAATATCCTCAAAATAGTGTCTAAAAATTAGTTTATGTTTATAAAAGATAATTTAACCATCGCTTAACAGACTGAATTTGATAATGTTTCTTGTAGTATTTGAACAATTACTTCTTCATAAAGTTTTTGAATTATTAAATTTTTATTATATTCCTGTCGCTATTCAATTTGATAGTTTTTGTGGGGATTCTGCCCTCTGGGTTCCGATTTCGCCAAATCTCTTTTCCGCGCCAAATGGAATCGGCAAAACTGCATATTCTGTAACCACAGCGGCTATTTTGTTTATTTAGGAGGGGAGTTGCGAAAACCGCAGGGGAAAAACCGCCACATAAAGAAGCGGAAACTAAACTCGCGTTCTTTGAAATATTCTGACCAATTGCTTCATAAATTTCTTTGGTTATTGGACATTGATATACTTCCATGTGTATTTGTTAAGCAAAGTATGTTCACTCAGGATAAATTGAAATTCGAGAAAGGATTTCGATTTTTTTTAAATATTTTATTCGTCTTCTTTTCTATCTTAAATTTGATTTATAAATTAATACAAGCTTATATTTACATGCGTTTTTCTTACTCATAAATGTATGATACTTTTCATCTAACTCAGCGGAATATGTTGAAAGGGAGAATTAACTTACAAATAAAAATAAATTGCCTTAGGGAAAGGAAACATTAACAAAAGTAAAATAGAAGAACTTACTTATTATAAGTTACGAAAGTACTAATAATTGTCTTGAGATCACCAAGAATTTTGAGAATTATACACTCAAGAGCCAAAACATTATGATCACCTGTCAATAACGAGTTGGCCCACCTTTGGCGCGCAACATAGCTTCAACCCGCCTTGGCATGGATGCCACAAGTCCTTGGTAGATGGCCGGAGACAGATTGTACCAGATGTTTAAACAACGGCCACGCAAATCCGAGATATTGCGAATTGGTGTTCTTTGAACTCTGAGCTGCCGTCCCAGGACATCCCAAATGTGTTCTATCGGATTGCAATCCGGTGAGTTAGGCGGCCAGGACATTAACTGGAATTCAGCATCATATTTCGAGAACCACTCCAACACAATTTTAGCCTTGCGACAAGGGGCGTTGTCTTGTTGGAACATTCCATTTCCAGCTGGAAAACAGAGGCCATGTAAGGGAGCAATTGGTCCGCAATGATGTTCAGATACCCTGTAGCATTCATGGTCTGCTCTACCACAACCACGGGTCCCAAGAGAACGTCTCCCAAAGCATAATACCGCCACCATGGCCTGTGCATGACCTACTGTACATTGAGGGAGCAACTGTTCGCCTGGAAGACGGCGTATCCTGACACGGCCATCGGCGTGATGAATGGCAAACCGTGATTCATCTGACCAGGCAACTCTCCCACTGATCCATGGACCAGTCACGATATTCCCGGGCCCAGCGCGGGCGCAGTTGGCGATGACGCTTGGTCAGCAAAGGCACACGAGTGGGACGTCCGCTGAACAGTGTGCTCCGATACTATTCTACTTGGCCCTGCATTGTATTGGGCTGTCAGCTGAGCCACTGTCTGGCTCCGGTTTTTGCTTCACCATGCGAGACAGTTTCCGACGACCTTTTTCTTTGATAGCGTGTGGACGTCCAACACCATATCGTCTACTGCCGGTTTCACCGTCATTCATCCACTTTGCATAAGTAGTAGATCGCGCAACCCACGAGTCACGCAGTTTCGAAATACTTGTTCCGAGTCTTCGAGCCAAACAACCCCGAGTCACGCAGTTTCGGAAATACTTGTTGAAAGAATGATTCTTCGACCATTACAATCAGCCCTCTATCAAAGTCGCTTCCACCTGATCCGCAGCCTTTTCCCATCACACAAAGATTGGCTCTTGAGTGTATATCAACGGACATTTCCAAACACCTCGCCAAGATTGTCGCCTAAATTTTTAATCTTGCGCAGTATGCATTTGGCAAAATAATTTCTGCAAAATAATAATAATAACAATAATAATAATTACATAACTAATCAAATTTTTAAAAACACATTATTAAAAACTATTAACAAAAAAAAGAGGCCTGATGGCGGAGTGACTAGCTTTCTGGCGCTCGGTACCACAGGGTTCGAGTTCCGGCGGGGCCGTATAGTGGTTCGGAATCCACCTTAAACCTTAGATCCCGGTCTTATATTATCGAAGAGCATTGAGCGTAGGACTGACGACCCTACCCTGTAAAAAGAAAATTTCTCTTGTCTCGAAATTTGCCAGTAGGCAGATGGTCTTAGCCCACTATGGGACAGTTGCGCCAATGAAGAAGAATAACAAAAAAAGACAAGAGTATTTATTTACTAATTTACAACACATTTTAGTGAAATGTACCGAAACAGGTCCAACATATTTTTATGTGTTTACGTGACGGAGAAAAACTTTTTCAGTTTCCATTTAGTCAAATTGTAATACTGAGAAGAATCCTGGAGATCATTTCTTTGTGATAATTTCTATTATTTCGCTTCTTAACAGAGAGCGCCTTTTTCCACGTTTTCTCATTGGCTGAAAATCCGACTTGAGATCCATTTGAGATTCTCTGTCACAATCATCTCCATAATCTCTTACTTGAAAAGCTTTGTCAAATTCCTTTGGCTAGATAGCTTCTTCTTTCACCTTTTGTTTCTCATTAAGGAAGTTTTTCACATAACATACC
Organism: Caerostris extrusa; assembly: GCA_021605095.1. Lineage (NCBI taxonomy): Eukaryota > Metazoa > Arthropoda > Arachnida > Araneae > Araneidae > Caerostris > Caerostris extrusa. The sequence continues at coordinate 188,962 of BPLR01001985.1, forward strand.
ACAATTAACATCTGGTAATTAGTACCAATTAGGGATTGCACTATCGGACCAAAGTTCAATACTGGTATTCGGTATTTTTTAGATCTTAATACCGGGATACCAGTTTTAATACCGGTAGTAGAAATTTTAGAAAAGAAATAAAACATAGATGTTTTATTAGAGAATGTAAATATCAAAAAAAAAAAAAAAATTGTAAGTTATAAATTATAACAGTATATAATGAATCACAAAAAAAGTAAAGGAACATCTTATTTATTTAAATCACAAAAAAAGTGTAAATATCACTATTCAATCTGTGGTACTATTACAAATTTTTGAAATGTGACTTTAAAAAATATAATGCATCAATTGTACTATCATTAAGCCTGGAACGTAAGTTTGTGCAAAAATTACCAGCTCTCGAAAACGCTCTTTCAGCATCTATGCTAGTGGGTGGTACTGTTAGCAATGCGCGATATACTTTTTCAAATATTTACCTCTAAATCCCTCCTCTTCAAATAAATCTATTTCTCGTCTGATTGTTTTGGACATAGCTGATTTTTGCATTGTATTTTGGTTTGTTGAAATTTTTTTTTAGTTATCGCCAATTCTAATTTTTGTTCAAGAGACAATTCCTTTTCACTATCGACATTAGTGTCATCATAATCTTCGATAACTGTACCGAATTCTTCTGAATGTGGATAGGTTTGTGGAGAATAGAATAAGAATAAGAATTTCACAGATAAGAATTCTAAATTTTTAGTAAATACCGAAAAAAGCGGTATGTAAACTTGTGAATACCGGTATTACAAAAATTGTACAATTGCTTCAAAATACCGGTATTCGGTATTGCAATCCCTAGTACCAATTGTGGTATGTTGTGCACCTTCTGATAGTATTTTTAGGGATCCACAATTGCATGTTGAAAACAAAAAATCGCGGGAAATTCCATTGGGTTGCTTGATCAGTTTGAAACACTGTCTTAGTAACTTTTGAAATTCCCTAAAAATTCCGACATTAAAGTGTCGTTATTTTGGGAAATCTTTTAAGTGAATTCTAGTAAAGAAATGTTCGTCTCTTTCTACCTAGATGGCAGCACAATATCTATGCGATTAGAATAAAACTGGTGAGCAATTAATTTGTATCAGAAATTGATTTATGAGCATCATTAGTCATGATTTACATCTGTAATTAATTAATGCAAATCTTATTACTGGAGTATAGAGGTGTGAAAAAGTAGTGGCACAAGTATTAAAGTATGAATATTATATTTAATTCAATATGCAATCGGAATTTCAAAATTCGTTTTGAGAAATTATTTCTATTTTTTGCTATCAAAATTCATATTGAGTGAAAAAAAAAAAAAAAATGAGTATACTCAGAAATATCTTAATCATACTCGGAAAATGATTTCCACGTTTTAAATAAGTAACTAGTGCTTTCTTTATTATAAGCAATACATAATTTTCTTGTAGATGAATCTTAAAAAACGGTTAAGAAATTTGGATTAAGTCTGTTATTTAGTAAAATTTGCAAAATCAAGGAAAAATAGAAACATAAAAATTACACTACACTGTATTAAAACTTTCATATAGTTCATAAAAGTCTACTTCCGGAATTGAAGAATTTTTATGTTCTAGACCAGCTGTCTCCAAACTTTTTGATCGTGAAGCCTAAGATAAAAAAGAGTTGCACACTATATAATATACACAGTCCAGTCACATTAATGTGGCCATCTGTCAAAAGCCAGAATAGCCACCTTTGGCACCCGCTGCGAGACGTGCAGAAAGAGAGTGCCAATTAGGTTTCTGAAGGTAGTAATTGGGATGTTGAGCCATGCCGACTCCAGTGCCGTGGTCAGCTGCGCTAGTTTACGCGGTTAAGGATTCATGGCGCGAACAATCCGATCGAGGTGGTCGCACAGATTCTCGATTGGGTCTAAATTCGGTGAGTTTGCTGGCCAGGGAGTACGGTAAACTCATCCTGGTGCTCTTCGAACCACGCACATACACTGCGAGCTGTATGACACCTCGCATTGTCCTGCTGGTAGATGCAATCATTCTGAGGAAAAAATAATTCGCATGTAGTTGTGGACATGGTCCGCAAGGACAGATGCGTACTAGTGCAAATTCCAGCCTTCGTCGCCGATGAACAGCAGTCAGCATAGGTGCATTAACCAGGCGTCTGCTGCGGAGGCAATGCGCAGCAACGTTCGCTGAACAGTTGTTGATGATACGCTCTTGGTTCATCTGGGCGGTCAGTTGCACGTCTATTCGCCCGAACGCATCTCCATAGCCTTCGTTCGCTTCTGTCATCTATAGCCCGTGGTGCACCACATGTGCCACGCCGCTGATTTTGATAGTGCCATTTTGCCATGCACGGTATACTTTTACCACGGCGGCACGCGAACAGTTCACAAAATTAGCCGTTTCCGAAATACTTCCACCCTTGGCCCGAAAGCCAATAATCATGCCCTTTTGGGAGTTGGATAAATCGCTACGTTTCTGCATTACGCCAACGATTGAAATGCTTTCCGATGCCCTAGGACATCGCATTCCACTGCAATGGGCTACCACCTGCTTTTTGTGATTGGTTATCCACGTTGACGTCGAAAGTAGGTGGTGGTCACATTAATGTGACTGGACTGTGTATACATATACATACATTATATGGAGTACAAATTTATATGTACGAATATAGGAGTGCGCACAAATCAAATCATTTATTATTTTAAACAATACTACATACATTTAAAATAAGTTACAACTACACATTTTTAATTAGAATGTAATGTAATGACATTTGATTAGCAATATAGGAAAAATCTGGTTACAAGCGCTCTGTTAATGTAATTCGAAGATCTGATTCTAACTCTAATTTATTTCTGTACATGGTTTAAATAGAAATAATTTTATTGTTGTTGTTATCGTGTCCCTCATGGAAGGAGGGAAGAGGAGTGCAACTTCTGTTCTGATGGAGCACCCATAGGTAGAAGTCTGACTTCTGCTCCGTGACGCTCTTACAGTCACAAGAGACCGGGACCTACGGCTTAAAGTGGATTTCGAACCACTGCAAACATCCATGGCACCGCCGGGACTCGACCCCGAAACCTGTGGCACCGAGCGCTAGACATTCGGCTTTTCAGGCCCCAATAATTTCATTTTTAAGCATGATTGATTGTTTAATTTTTTTAATCTTTGAACAAGATGTCCTCGGTCTTTTTTTTAACATTACGATTTTCCATGACAGACTCGTAGTTCAGTGGCAACGTGTGCCCTGAGGAGCATTAGGGCTGAGGTCCAATCCAGTGGCGGCTTTGTTGTAGACACTAACTTTTAAAGACGGTTAAAAACTTTTAAAAACGAGGAGACTCGCTGGCATGTTTGATGTTCAGCATCTTGCCTCGTCAAGTCGGACTACCAAGTGGGATTTTTCTCCCATAGCGCAAATGCTCAGTAGTTCCCCCTAAACGACCTCCCAGAAGCACTGCCCCTCCTCCTTCAGAGTCACGGAGCCTAGTCAAACTTCTACTTACGGGTGTTCCATTACAACAGAAGCTACTCCCCCTCCCCTTCCATGAGACCACATGGGTTCTTGGACTTGGTCCAGATATTGTTGTTTACCAAGTGTCTACCAACCGTTGTTACATTTTGTATTAATTATATAAATTTTAATTGAACAATATTTTATCTCACCGATATTTTTTAAAGAGATTGTTATCATTTAATTTTTTTTTTTTTTTAGATATAGTCATGTCCCATGTATTAAAATTTAAATAATATTTTTGAAGAGGGCAATAAAAAGAAATTAAAAAAATATATTTAAAAGTATTTATTTATTTAAAATTCTGTAATTAAAATCAATCATGTCAAAGAACTGAAAAGTACTAATTTTTCTAACAAAATCAACAATAATTTTTATACGAATCATAAAAAATATTTTATTCCTGGTCAGAAGATCTGGATTGCTTTTGCATTCAATCAGCAAAGCATATAAGAAGAAAACATAAAATAATGCCAAAATTGATGAACCTCATGTATAGCAATTCTCACTCAAAGATCGTCTGTGGCGTATGATGGTGCAAATTTGGAGTTCCTGACACCCCAATTGAGCCTCTGAGGAAAATTTGGACCCCGACTCAAACAACCCCAAAATTCCGTTTCTCCGCAAAACAGTGAAAAGTCATACTAGACGTACTAGTTCAAGTGATTTTTCTAACCCATGAGAATAGTATGTAGTAGTTGAGCTCCTGTTGTTTTAAATGTGTCAAAACAAAAAGTATTACCTGGAAAATGTATAGCGGCAAGACCTTATTAGTTGTGAAACATATTCGAATTGTTTTCCTGTGATCGTCTTCATAAAAAATAGTACAATTGAGTCTTCTTTCAAGAACTGTGACATAATGCAGTACTTAAACGTTTCCTGTTGAAATAATATAATTCTCTTTCCTCGCTGTAAGAAATTTAAGATAGCCAAGGAACGTTGTGTGCTATTGTAAAATGTTCAGCAGTGAATAATATTGAACAAGAAATAGTGAGTCTCTTTGTTTTGTACATACACTATTGGCCATTAAAATTGCTACACCTAGAAGGAATACAAATAACAGAATATTTATTGGACACATACATTGATAATGAAAAGAACAAATTAAATATATATCAAATTCATACATATAGATACTGAGAAATCAGTATCAGAATTCATCAACCATAGTGGATGGCGACATGTCAATCGCTCGGCCACCATTAACCGCACGTTTTTAATTGGAGACAGATCAAAAGTACATGCTGCCCAGGGCAACAGTCAAACATGTTCTGTATCTGCCCCCTTCCTGATGCAAACAATTTTAATAACCAGTTGTGTACATTAGAAAACTTTATTACAAGCACTAACATGGATTATTGTATAAAAAATTCTCCGCAAACCAGAAATTTTTAAGTTAATATAAACGCCGATTTAAAATTTCACACTCTAACTTCATTTATAATGTTTATATTAAAAAAGGTCATATTAAAGACATTTTTTCCACATAATACTATTTAGATTTATCCAAAGGTCTGCACCAAGCTTCTGAGATTTTTACAACCCAGGGCAATAAACTTCTGGTAAAGTTCCTAATCATTTACCTACATGGTTAACACATTCTTTTTAATTGTAATATCTCTGCCATAAATTTTCTTTTTCCTAAATGAATGTTTTAAAATTAATTTTTATTAATTCTTCATGTTTTGAAGTCTAGATACTATGTTGCATAACGAAAGTCAAAGTTTGCACAAAATCAATGTTGCTTGAAGTTCCATGACACTAGTTAATTTATTCCACAGCTATTTGCAACTTTAACACATTTGAAAATCTGGTGTTTCTTTGCATCAATGAGCATATATCTTTCATTTAAAAATCAACATTAATGAATCATGACTAGTAGGTTAAGTAATGTAAAAAAGAAATGTCATAGCAACATCAACTGCTTGAAATTATAAGCATCTTTAATTTAATTGTTTAGTGTACTTCTATAAACTTGTCTTGCTGACATTGCATCATTTGTCCAATGCATTAATGCATAAATAAAATGGTAATTAAGAAACTGCACTTATATTCAGAATCATGAAAATTTTTAATAGTGCTGTTTCCTTTACCAATATGCTGAAAAGCTTGATTACAACATAATTTGAATGCGACTTTTTTCAGAAGTGGATGCTGTTAATTTAAATTTACTACAAGCATTACAAACCATGTGGATGCCATAGGCAAATCTGAATTTGGCACCTAAGTGAAATTGTAGTCTCTTCATTAAACAATGGAATTTATATGTTATGCAAATAGTTAAAATTCCCAAGTACATATGAATTTGTATGTTTCTTTTTCTCAACTAGATTAACTGAGAAAATAGTGTCAATTTGGAGTAGAGACCATAAATTAAGTAGAACACGATTCCTTTTGTCAATTATTTGCATTATGCCACAACAGGCATTCATTTTTAAAGTAAGAATGGATTTTCTCATAATATGATGTGTCTTATTCAATTTAGATATATTTTAAAGTAAACAAATAAACTAATTATAAGCAGAACATATAACCCTATGCTCTTTGAATATAATTTTCTTGAAATAAGATAAAATAAAAGAAATTTGAACAAATTGTAAACAATTACTACATAAAAGTCAACACTATATTTATTCCAGTTTATATTTTCTACTGCTGAATGTTTCATATTATTTTTATAACTTTTTACATTTAGTTCTTTGAAACGACCTAATATCATGAGCGAAAGCTGTTAGTTTCAGTTCAATTTTAATGTGAGCTGGGTATAATGTCTATAAACGCTATTATTTAAATTCCAATTTTTCACGTTATATATTTCCACCACTCTTATCAAAATAAAAATATATTTACTTTCATATAATAAATATATTTTAAACAAATATATATATATATATATATTAATCACACACTTAAAAATTTTTTATTGGGAAATAATAAATCACTGCAAGATAAAAGCAAATCTAGAAATATAAGTTACCAAGCATAGCTTGACCATGGATTGTGTGAAAAATTGGCAAGCGGACAAAATGGATAGATTCAAACAAAGCTTCGTAATCGGGAGAAACATAAAAGGGAGAGGGTTTAATTTAAATAAATATCATTTTAGCTTTTAATTAAATTTTTAAATATATAAAAAGAACCACAATAATTACGTAACATTTTTCATTCAAAATTGCTTCCGAGCAGTACCTATCTGAGATACCCAATCAAGTAATCAATTTTTATCCATTTTCACCTTTAAATCGGGTTGTTTAATCCATCCATTGACGGTAAATTTAGAAAATTAAGTTCAGTTTGGGAAACAAAGATTTAAATTTAATTTAGAGGATAGTAAAAAATATTACCAAACATAATGGTTTGAATTATACACAACACAAATTCTTAGCAAAAACACTGTCTCATTTATTTCCTTCTCTTATACAATTGAAGTGACAAAAGTCATGGGATAGCAATATGCAAATTTTCAGATGGCAGTAGCATCGCGTAGAACAGGTATAAAATGCGCAGAGCTTTCATTTCTATTCAAGTTATTCATGTGAAGAGGTTTTGACGTGATGATGACCGCACGACAGGAATTAACAGACTTTGAACGCGGAATGTTAGTTGGAGCTAGACGCATGGGTCATGCCATTTTGGAAATCGTTAGGGAATTCAACATTCCCAGATCCACTGTGTCAAGAGTGTGAAATTTCAGGCATAACATCCCACCATGGACAGCGCAGTGGTCGACCGCCTGCACTTAACGATCGAGACCGGCGACGTCTGCAAAGAGTCGTAAAGGCCTAACAGACAAGCAACACTGCGTCAAATAACCGCAGAAATCAATGTGGGGTACAAGGGACTTGTCTGTTAGAACTGTGCAGAGAAATTTGGCTTTCTTGGGCTATTCCAGCAGAAGACCCACTCGAGTGCCTTTACTGACAGAACGACATCGCTTGCAGCGACTCTCGTGGGCACGTGAGCATATCGGTTGGTTCCTAGATGAATGGAAAACCGTGGCCTGGTCCGATGAGTCATGATTTCAGTTGGTAAGAGCGATGGTAGGGTTCGAGTGTGGCGCAGACCCCACGAAGCCATGGACCCAAACTGTCAGCAAGGCACTGTTCAAACTGGTGGTGGCTCAGTAATGGTGTGGGCTGTTTTTTCATGGCATGGACTTGGTCCTCTGGTGACTGGACCGAACATTGACTGGAAATGCTTATGTTCAGCTACTTGAGATCACTTGCAGCCATTCATGGACTTCATGTACCCAAACAACGATGGGATTTTTATGGATGACAATGCGCCATGTCACCGGGCCACAACTGTTCGCGATTGGTTTGAAGAACATTCTGGAAAATTCCAACGAATGATCTGGCCACCTAGATCGCCCGACATGAATCCCATCGAGCATTTATGGACATCATCGAGAGGTTCGCGGCCAAAATCCTGCACCATCAACGCCACAATTATGGACGTCTATAGAGACAGCATGGCTCAATATTCCTGCAGAAGACTTCCAACGACTTGTTGAGTCCATGCCACGAGTTGCTGCACTCGGGGGCGAAAGGAGGGCCGAGATGATATTAAGAGGTATCCCATGACTTTTTTTATCACTTCAGTGTATAAGCAATGAATATTAATCAGCAAGTACTATCTATTACAGCACGTGACACTGGGTTTTTCTACCATTAAATACAAATCAACATTATATTAAAACTATGTCAGCAATGTTAGTGAATTAATATAAATAACAAATACCATTTTTTCATTAAAATTTTTATTTTCCAAAGGAAAGAAAAGTTTACACTTTTAAAACCCACTATGAATTTTAAAGAATATTGATGAAAAGCTTTACAATAATGCAAATTATAACAACATTATAATACAATGATTCTCAATATCTTGTTATCAAGATTTATTTCAAATGAAATGTATCAATGAAAACAAAACTTTACTATTTGTTATACACAGACACAATTTACCCACTATATACAAGTAGAATCTTGTAAGTCAATGGATAAAAAGGAATTACTTTGAAGTTTTGAAAAAGATACTTGTAAAGGTTTGCCAAAGAAAGAGGCACCATTTAGAGACTCAATAGCCATTACAGCTTCATCATAACTTGGCATAGTGACAAACCCATAACCTTACCTGCACCGGTACCACCTTCCCAATACATTTACTTTTTGAACTGTTCCATATCTTGCAAATAACTGCCAAATAGTTTTTCATCAGTATCAGGCCTAATGTTATAAACAAAAGAGAATATGGCCTTCACTAGTGACATCAACAGCTGACGGTGCTGCTGAATAACCATAAGAACCCATACCCCCATATTACTCGCATAGATTGTAACGAAATCTTCCCTGAACTGAATGCCTAACAGGCCCCGCCACTGAACCTACCCCCATTGTTGGAGAAAATGCATTAACATAAGGGTGATGTCAAAGTTATTTGACATTGGTGCACGCATTTTTTTTAGCATTATCCTCAGCATATTTAATCATTAATGGTTCATTACCCCCTTCTAATACCTGACCACATAATTTCTTAATAGCCTCTTCAGCTTGTTTCCTTTGATCAAATAACACAAAACCAACGCCTTTATTTCTACCACCAGTAGCCTCTTTTAACAAACGAATTTGAATTACCTCCCCAAACTCTGACATAAGAGACTGGAAGTTGTTCTTCGGTCATAGATTTTGGGGGATTCCCGAAGATATAAATTTGCATTCTTAATGTTATCTCCACCGGGACGAGAAAAAGCAACTTTAATTTTTTTATTCCCCAACTGCAAACCATTCATTGTTTGAATAGCTTTAGTAGCATCTGCTTCTCGACCATATTCAACAAAACCAAATCCATAGCTATATCCAGTGCTTTTGTGCCGTACGATTTTACAGGCCTTTACTTGTCCAATGGCTTGAAATAAGTTCTTGAATTCATAATCTGTCAATGTTTGAGGCAAGTAATTGACAATTAAGTTGGTCTGCGATCCTTCTTCCATGTCAAGGTGTATGAAAATTTTTCTCGGAAGTTCCGATCAATTAAACCAGGTATGAAATCCTTGATATGTATACTGTTTCCGATACTCCTACAAAACAAAAGATAATATTTAGTACAAAACTTAAATCAAATATGAATAAAATAGTTGAAATATTAAAAAAGAACATAACATATTTTAGTTTTTGTAACACAACACATTTTAATATCATAAAAAGGCTCTTTTTCATTTTGGGAACTCAGGGCCACGTTTTGCAAAATTATGACATCATCTTTTTAAAGAATTCAGTTGCCACTAACTTCATAAAGACACCAAGATTAAATATAATTTATAATAGGTATATTAAAATAAATCAAGCCAATTAATAGAGAATACCCACAATACAGAATAATGCCTCAACCTGCATTTAGAAAGAAAGGCCATTAATTTATATTGCATTCAAAGAATTTAATATTCTATGTAAAGCATTTAAAATTTTTAACCAAAAAAAAATTATTTGTACTATACACATAATTTGTATAATCTATACTAATTGTTATAGCTTGCGTGAAGAAAATCCAAATCGTAATGGTAATACAATAAATTATTTTTAATCAGCATATATATTGCACAGTCAATACACAAATGCAGTCCAAACAAAATATTACACCTAGATGGATGTAATCTCATGTACAGAATATTCAATATCAATTACAGATAAAACAAACCCAATATTTATATTTCTATCACTGGGATTTGTATAGAAGCATCAACAAAAACAGTTAAAAGGTAGCAAAGAATTACCAATGAACCAAAAAATGGGAATTTTAATTTTGAGAAATTAGAATACACAGCTAATT